>JAVSBT010138875.1:0-14739 GCA_033118115.1 Pharyngocirrus eroticus | reverse complement strand
GGGATTTTGTCCCTGTGGGATTTTGTCCTGTGGGATTTTGTCCCGGTAAAACTGTGGGATTTTGTCCTGTGGGATTTTGTCCTGTGGGATTTTGTCCTGTGGGATTTTGTCCTGTGGGATTTTGTCCCAGATTCTTGACAGTGACATCACTTAGGACTTTGAAGACTATGAAACAAGTTCTTGTAATGGGGGACATATCAACATCATAATGTTTTTTGACATTTTGAGTTGGACCCAGTTTCAGATACTTTATCTATTGACAGAGTCCCTATTTGTAATTAAAGTTTATTTTCATGCTTTTTAAACAAGAAATCACACAAAAATGAGTTAGGAAGGTTTATAAGGTATATATTCCTATTTCAATATAATTCATTATTGAAAGAGAAATATTTTGCTCTGAAACATTGAGATGTGTATACATACTCGAAACATTCCTGTATACTATTCTTCAATATGCTATAATATTAGTATGTAATTATTGTAGAAGGGACATAATTTCAATTAATTATGACAGGTTTGATCAATACCATCTGCTCCATACGCACACAGAGTAACAGTATTCATATTCCAATATACATAATGTAAATCTAGATTCAATAAACCCCATGTTTACATTTTAACAAAGGATATACACATCTGAACAAGACTTCTGAATGATCTGCATAATTATGTTGTTAGCTTCTGTTTGACTGGTCATTGCCATTAGTTACATTTTAAAATTCATTTTGACCCTGATGCTCTCATGTATCATTGATTTTTGTAACAATTGAATTCACTTACAAATCACAAATATATCCTATATGGAGGGGGGGGGGGGGGTAGCAAATTTGACACCATATTCTTGCCATTCTTTTGTATGATCTAATAAAAACTGTATGTCAAGGTCAATGACAGTCATATTTTTCCTGGCTCTGTTTCAGATGTTGTGCAATTTTAAATTTACAATAGATAATGGACAATTGGATTAATATTCCAAATAAGTTCAATGCCATAAACTGTAAGCAGTAAATAGCATGTCAAAAGTCTCATTGCCCTAGAAATCAAATGTTTATAGTCTTACTTATTCATAAATCTTATTTCTATATTGTACCATATTTGGGACAGGAAATGCCTTTGCAAGCAATGGGATCATTTGTTTCAAGAAGACTTATAAGTACTAATACCTCGTAAAGGGGGCAACATACCAAACAAGGTTAAAATTGCAAGATGACAATGTTTTTTAAAATCATAATGTTGCCCCATCAAAAACATGTTTATATTATAAATCAGTGACTGAATATGTTCCACAAGTTTTTATAGGTTTGATTTAGAGACATAGTTTGACATTGTCAGACAGAGGGCATTTTTCTTTAAGGCTATGATCTCCGAAAACACATTAATTTGATGGGTAAAATAATGTAAAAAAATGGCTGACTTTTTTCTATTGATTATATGGACTGTACCTACATATATAGGCAAAATATGACCCATAGGACTGAGTTGGGTTGTCAAAATATGCCACAGAGATGGATGAAGCTAAATCTGCCAATAATGTTTTTTACCATGTGTATATTTGGCCAAAGATCAATGAGGATTTACTATGTTAATCATGTCAAAATTAATCAGCCATCTGGAATTCTTACCAAAAGCCAAGTGGAAATGTTAAAGTTGTGGCTAAGGATATCCTTAAATAAAAATGTATACTATTATAATAGCGTTTTCTTTTGTTGAAAATGACAATATGGGGCATATGCTTGCACGTATAAAAATAAGTCTATCTACCTTTTGTAATAAATGACTAATATAATGTTTTTTCTTATTTCTAGGTATGTATATATCCTGATATTCTTGTACTAGCTTTGAAGCGTTTTTGGTGAGTGATAATTTCTATTCAAAATCACGATCTACACTAATTCATAATAGAGTATGTTATGAGGTCCAGCATAAGATTGTAGTGCAAATGGCAAATAATGCTGTAATCCGATATAGTGTTAAGCATGATTTCATCTCCTTTCACAGCCCACAAGCATTGTTGATATATATACAGTCATGACATTTATCACAATGACCATTGGTTTTGACAGATATGTAACCAGTGTATGCAGAGGCTGATAGCCTTTGGGCCAAGTACTATAATGGTACTTCCTCCCAGACGCCCTTATTATCAATGTACTTTTTTTATGTATCCTATGTACTGTCCATCATTACTGTATAAAGGTTGGCATTTAAAATTTACAAGAAATCTTATGAAGCCATGGTTCAGCCTATACATGTACAGACATTGTTTTTTGAATGGCAAATCTGACTGGATATTTGATGGAATAATTCAATGAATGTCTGTGACATCTTTATGTGACATCCATAATTACACCTGTCATTGACCTGTAACAAGGATATTATCGCACCTGTCAGTATAGATCAGACCAAGAATTATACACTTTCTGTTTCTGAATCTAATTATTAACTCAATCAATACAAATTGCAGCAAATTAATTCTTGCAGCAAAGGAATGGCCATGGTACCCATTTAAAGCGGTAACAAATACTCTTAAGATCTTATGATATTTAAAACCACTAGGCAGCACTGATGTTAATCTTAATTCAAGAGTCCAAACTGAATAAATAGTAAAATAAATCTACCACTAGGGGGAGCTGCTGTTGATAACCATGGTTTTGTAGTCTATGGCCTTCACAAACAGTTGGTGCAGTCTCAGTCTGACTTTCCAATTTAGGAATTATTTTAATTTTTTATGGCATAGATGTAAGTGGCATCCAAAAATTGATTGAAACTCTTCAACCTCACCCCCACCCCACACACACAGTGTTACTTGTGTGCAATTGTGATCAATTCTAAAAAAAAATGTCCTGAAAAGGATTTATGGCTCAAATATTTGCCAGGCCAGAATTATTTCTCATTGCCACATTGGGCACAAAGAAGTATCCTAATGATCTTATCTTCCATAGCCTACAAATAATGATATTAGAATCATTCCTAGTCTCTTACTTGGTTCTAATTATACCTAAAAAACCTTACCTATTTAAACAACATTTCCAACTTTTTGTTCTTTGATTTTATTGAGAACACATTGATTTGGAGCTATGCAAGATCTCATTCTGGCATCATAATCATCAATTTTATGTATTATCATTATGATTCACAAAAAGTATCTAAATGTTGAAATTATTATAATAAGAATGATCTTTGGAACTTTTGTGTGATGGATTGTATAGAATTCAAGAGAGAACATGCAAGTATGGACAAATACCTGTATTTTGGATGCTATTCCCTTAAAGCATTTGAAAGAACATATAAGTGGTAATTGCAAAAACAAAAATAATCATTGTCTGTCTCTTTTACTCTTCACTAAAACCAAAGTGACACATTTAATAATTTTATGAGCTATCCTGAGAGGGCACCATCCACTTTACAAAAGCAAACCAACAAAATGAATACTCAAACTGCAACACTACAGAGACTGAGACAGATGCCTTTAGATGGAATTCCATTCTTAAAGCAGATGTGACCTATCAAATTGTAAGCACACTTCAACATCAAAACAATTTGACAGCTCACTTCCTGGAAAATAGATGTCAAATCTAGGTCATGCCAGGAAGGAGAATCAGTTTACAGTCTCCCTCTCTTAGCAACTTGGAAGTTCAGGGATTATCTTGAAATGATAAAGAAATATGGACAAAGTGTCAAAAATATTGATTGTCTTTTCTTTAAAAGTCTAAAAAGAATGGCTTTCTTTTCCCTATTAGAAAAGGCTCTGGAAGAAAAATGTGACAGTTAGCAAGACCTACTAATCATCTAGTAAAGATACTTAAATCAAAGCAGGCAACGACAGGCAACTCTCTCTGCATGAACATGATTGAATCTGGCAAGGATAAATGAAGTTTTTTTGGAACACTTGGAAAATTTATTTTCTTCTTATTGGGATAAGAGCTGTAATATTGAATGGTTTTAGGGGGTTGATCCATATTCCGGGAAGGGGTAAAGTAAACAAGGAGGGAAAATAATAGGTTTGTGGTGAGGGAAAGTTACATCAAAGCTGATTTAATTTTGAACAACCGCATTTTGTATTAAAAAAAATCTGTAAAGGGGTGACAAAAATGTTGTGGCTCGACAAAATATTGTAACCATACATTTCTATGGCATTGTTCACCAATGCTATAATAATGTAGCTCTACAAAAAAAGTGTAGCATTATAATGTAGACTAAATTAAGCTATGAGCGATAAAAACCATTGTGTCTGAACTATGACATACGGCTTCAATAACATTAACCAATCATGTTGTAACTATAAATTGTATTTAGTAGAACCCCCTTGCGGTAGTAGATTTAAGTTCTTATGAATTATAAATTTATATAAAATGCATAGATAAATGTGACATGGTTGGGTTTGTGTAGTTGACCCAATACATAAAACAAGTTTCTCATGGTTTCCAAGACTCTGATGGACAGTTCAAAGACAAGAACCTACCAAAGTTTTCTAATTATAAGACTTCATTGTAATTATTCTGAACACACTTCCTGTCAACCAACCTAGAAGCAAGACAGTCTAAAGTTTGATTTATTGTGCTAGCCTAAATCTTACATCACAAACCAAGCTAGCTTAGCTATTTGATTAGTATATAGGGTGTACCATTACTGGCAAAGAAAAAGAAATATACTGTCTAATCAAGATTCCTGTCATCTTTTCAAAAACAGGTCACAAATCTTGCCCTATTCCTGTAACTGTAATTACTACATTGTTGAACTGAGTAATGGAGTTGTGGAAGAGAATAGGGTACATGCCTGTGGAAAGGAAATGGTTAAAAGCATGGGAAGCAGATACATGTTAGGCACCCTGCTTCACGATTGGTTGTAAACAATAAGACTTTTGTTATTGAGCACATGTTTAAACCTGGCTAAGAGCTTTGGAAATTGAGCTTTCATTTCATTAAGTTCGATAAGAACCAGTGAAGCGCTAGTAATTACTGTTTTTATTGTTATCTCATTGACTAATTTGGTAGAAAAATTGGAGACACACAGTTGCATTACTAGAAACTATTTAGCAAACTTTATATTCGACAAAAAACGTTTCTTGAATTAATGCAAAACTATGTTAGCTTCAAAACATAGTTTTTAATTCAAACTTGACAAGATTAGTCCAAATTAACACTACCCCATATCTGTCTTTTGGTGGGTCATGCAGCCAGTTTTTTTTATTTATTTGGTAGAAAAAGTAGTTGTATTTTTAGGAACTATTTAGCAAACTTTTATTTAATGACATTGAAGCTAGGAAGGTTGTTTTTTTGGTTCAATTGAATAATACAAAATTGTTTCAATCAATCAGCCAAAGTTTCTTTTAGAAAGAAAATAATTATGATAAAATCAGCACTAGCTGGTAAATCAAAATCAAAGCATCAAATCAATATTATTCATCACTTCAAATTGCAAACATATTTCAAATTCTTTCTTCCATATTACTTAAATTTTCAGAATTGGAGGTTGACAAAAAATAAATAGACCTGTTGTTGCATTGGGAAAAGTCTTCACTGCATTTCTTGTTCCAATGATATGGACAACTCTTTATCATGTAACTTTAAGAGTGGATTTATAGTCATATAGAAATAAGTGACATAACTCATAAAGCCATAGAGAAAAAATATTTAAAAACAAACGAATCAAAGCATCATGTGACTGTGATGAAAATATAAGAACCATTTATCCGTCTTTTCATCAATATATTCTCAAGGCATAAAGCAGGACAAAAGGCTCCTTTTTACATTGTAAACATAGCCTTTGGCTACCAGTCCAATGTCAGACAGACATTCATCTTTAGGATATGGAAATAGATCATGAAAATGTAATTTATTTCCTTCCTTTCTGATTAGTGATACGACCTTGACCTTAGTTTTTCAGAAAAGAGGGGGAAAAAATCAATAGCTAAAATTGCAGATTTATCATATAATCATTTGCTGCAAGTGCTTCCTTCATGGGAAGAAAAACCACTTGATAAATCTTCAAAGAATTTGTTTTCAATCATCTTCAATGTAGAGTTATGATTACTTGCTCTGTACAAGAGGAGTATTATATTGAAGATGATAGCATTCTTAAGGGGGCAGCCATCTTTGAATGAACATCTGCAGAGGCAGAAAATTGTTCAACTTTAAAGAGAAGGAATTGTTTAAGCATGAAAATGTATGATAGATTCTCATCGCACTTAGTGTGAAATTTAAATTAAAGTGGGAAGACACATATCAAAAACTAGGAGCTGTAATTTTGGTGTGGGTAACTTTAGATGAATTTTACACATGAGGTAGAACAAAGTGATCAAATGAATGGTTGAGTTTGTAGATCCCTTTGTAAATCTTCATTTATCAAGAAAGCCTTCTGATAAAAAAGACAATGATGTTACTAAAACCTGCAAAAAAACATGAAAATTAAGAAAAAAAATATTAGAAAGATATACCTGTAGCATGAATATTGTGGTATGATTACAAATCTTGAGACACTTTGGAAAAAAATACTTATGCTTTTTTACAGCCTGTTAGTATTAGAATGGCACAATTATACAGGGGCAAGGTAGCTCACATTGACTTTAAAAGAATAGGCATTAAAGAAAAGGAAATGTCATGAATCAGAGGGTTGCCAACTCAAACCCGGCCAAGTACCTTGGTGTGTCCTATGGGAAGATACTTTATAAATATTAGGAATAAATAAATGAATAAATATCAGAATTTGTATAGCGCTTCTTCGAGGTCAGGCTCTTCAGAACCCATTGTAAAGGGAAGCTGCCGATTAAGGCCCTACACACTTTGTTTTGGTCAGATAAATGTATCGTTTTCAACATTATCAGGTTCTTTACATGCGAAGTAACATGTGGCCTCGGTTTATTGTCTCATCCTAATGACATCTTGAAAGCCAGTGAAAAAATATTTCACTTGAAATTGCCCGGCTTTGCACCAGGGACCTTCCCCATAGAATGTCAGCATGACAATTCAAGCCAGCACTCTACCCAGTTAGCCATTTAAGCTCTCTAAATGGGTATTGGTACATGATGAAAAAATGCTCAAATGTAGACTGGCTAAAGCTGCACTATTAAATGTGAGCTGTACACTCCCCAGGGAGGATGGGAGAGATAACATCGTTTGAGCCTGGCCAGGAAAAAGTTTAATTTAGTATAAAGATAAAACAATTGTGTGCTATTCAACCTTTAGGTTGCAACGTGTTTCAACAAACAATTTATATGACTTTATCAATTTTTTTTATTTGCATTGTTTTCATGTTTTTTTAAGCATTTTACGCATTTTGCCCGTTTAGCCTATAATTTATACTGAGTATAATAATCAAAAGTTGAACCAGAGAAGTTTCTTAGGTTTAAACCATTAGATTACAGTCCATTTTAAATTTAGACTTTAAAGGAAACTGCTTGTGTGAAGCTTTTTTATGTAGCAAAAGTTTTTTCCCAATTTCATTCTCTTCAAATTTTCATAACTGTGAGATAAGAATACAAAACCAATGAAATGAATCAAAATGAGATTATTTCTTTACATGAGAGACCATATATCTCAGCCTAACACCACTTTGATTTAAGATTTATGGCTTCAAAAGAAAGCATCTTCTATCGTCATGGGGATGTGTGCATTTACAGATATAAATGAAAGCTTTTTATACAGTCTTTGAGAAGTGATGGATGAATCCTGAGGAATTTGGACATTTCAATTGAAAGAGTCCTGAAAAGGAGGGTGTAGCATATTGATAACAGCATTTCATTAGATTTTTAGAGCTTTTTGTGGGTGCACAATCTTTAGGGCTGCAGTTAAATGTACAGTGGCTCTTACCTTTAAATACAGGTTTAAAATTTAAGAATTTTTCAATCTCGTTATATACTTTGATCGATTACATCTTATTTATTAGAATATGGTTCATTAATTAGATGAATATAAGCTAGACTAGAATCAAATAAGATCAGGGTAAATGTAAGGGCATTCTGGGGTCAGCAGATGAACCATACAGTTGGCCCTAAAATATGGGACAGTGGCTTTTGAGTACATGCTGGACAGTAGATTTTATCCCATCAGGCCTGTTCAGGACAGTGGAAAAGAAATGATATTACTCTTGAGGATCAAACGAAATATAATGGAATAGGAATTCAATGGAATGAGAAGAGATAGAACAAATCAAAGCAGAGCAAGATGAAAAGAAAGCCAAAATGTGACTTTACAGTTATTCTTTTGACTGTGTTATACTGAAAATTATGTGATTTTGAAGCTTGATGTCTTCCCATGTTAAGGCATCATTTCTATTCATCCTTTTGATACCAATGACAATAAAGGCACACAGAATTGTAGCAATTAACCCCCAGAATTGGCAGAGCCATCCTTTCATTATTGCCATTTTGTTCCCTACAAATTAGCCCATGGCTTTATTTTTATGAGACATTTGTGAAGACGCTGTTTTGCATGTTTTATGCTTTGTCACTGTGATTGCTTTCAGAGGCACTAAATCAAGTTGTAAGACTCATGGTTAAGATCATGTCAAATAAGACAGTAATACCACAACTTGATTGAGAAACTAGACGTAGAGATACTGCATTATAGAACATATGCGAATGCATGATGTCATTGAGAGATATTGCTTTCCATTAAACTCAAGTATGGGAAAAAATAATTTTGTGAATCAGCCATCGCATTTTCCTGGATTTGTCACGTTTGCCTATAAATGAAGAATATTATTCACTGTAACACCAGAATGCTCTTTTAGTGGAACTATCTAATATGAGAACTTTAACATCAATCATGACGTTGTGCCTGTAAAAATTCCACTCTTGATGGCAGAAGATGATCGCTATAATAAAACAATCAAAAAAAGTTGGAAAACAAATGTTCCCAGTGGATTGATGAGAAGTACTATTGCTTTGATTGGGTTGTGCTAGTTGTTGGATCTTTGAGAAGGACTTAAAACTCTTGTTCTATTGTCAGTCACGCAGAAGGATTTCAGCAGAAAGATCCTTAAGTAGCTTGAAGAGATCATTCTTTACAAAGGAAAGCCTTACCCAGCCTAAAATCTATGCATTGCTTAGTGATTGAGCTGCATACAATTACCAAAATCTTAAGAATTTAATCAACAAGGAGACCTAAAATTTGAATATCACAGTGTGAGATAAGACACAGTGGAACCGTATCTAGACTCAATGATACTTTCACGTATACTGTATAATGATTTGTTGGCGCTACTGGGACATTGCTGTTTAACAAATCATCAGTAAGATTTAAATATTGAAGGGTCTTGAAGACATTGATGAGATGTTTATGAATGCAATTGGATTAACAACAGGATTATTGGATTAGTCTATAAGAACCTAACATGTCTCCTCACCTTGAAATAAGGTGTGCTTTTGATCACTTCAAAGGAGATTGGATCAAGTTTTCTTTGAAATCCAACTTTTGTGTAATAATGTTAATCGTTTAGTAAAGTGTAGATAATCTGTATATAGGACAGATTAAGTCTTGGATTGTGAGCTTGACTCTATGTGCATATATTTGCTTTACATGAACACTCTAAATCTTTCTAAGAAAATTATGTGGAGAGATTTTTTTCAAAGGATTCATACAACAGCAGGGTAAAAGTTTTGCAAACAGATTACAGGATTACATGAACAAGACATTAGTGCCAAAACCAAGAATAAAGAACAGAGTTTTTCAAGATTAATATAGGTGATGAATGTGTTTTCAAAGAGTTTTCACCGACATTGTGTTTGTCTTTTACAACTCTATAAGTAACTGTTGCTCACGTTTGAGTGCGTAATATTGGTGACATTACAGTCTTAAGAAAAATCCAAACAAACACCACATGATCTAAGGATCAAAAAGCGTGAGAGTAGAATTTGGGACAAGCCTGGCAGTACGAGTACAGAATCTAGAATACAAGTTTATTCCATCAAAATTGGTACAGAGATTTTCCTTTAACTCTATCTCAATAAACTGGATTAAAGGAGAGAAGCATAACTTTGCAATTAAACCTCATAGTTTTGTTTTACGGAAACACCTCATCAGCAATTCTCAGCACTATTGTGAGAGTTATTTTTGGCAGATCTTTATTAAATGTTGATGATTCTGTCATATTGGAATTCCATGCCTAGCACACTGCTGTAATTGGTTTGAAGAAGAAGACAATTGCTTCCAGCCATGGCTAAGGAGATTGATGATGATGTAAGTTAGAGATTGTTTTTATAAGTTGTGTCTTATTCACAGAATAATGGACTTTCAGGCCTTGAAATCAAGAAACAGCCTTGGTGCAACAAATAACACCAAGGTTTTGGGGTTTCTTAGTGCAGTTGCACCAAACAATGTTATAAAATAAACAATTTTTGCAAAAGTATCTTTCAAGTATTAAACTTATTATGTTGATTATGAATAATTGTCTAACTTGGGTAATTAATAAAGAAAACATAGATCATGTATAGCAAAAGTTAGCTAAGTTCAGAAGACTTTTAAGCTTAATTTTTTGTTATGCAATTCATTGAAAATAACATGTGCAGTAAATGTGTGATGCAATTGCATCCTGAAACTTCAAGGCCTGGACTTTTGCTTAATGTCATAGCTCTAGCAATTAACAGTGTTAAGGGTTTTTTGGTTTTGTTTTTTTCCTAAATGAGTGCGTCAGGCAATTTTCATTTTTCCACTTCTATTTTTTTATATTATGTCATGCTTCCAATCAATTTGATGTAATTACAAAAATTGCAGCTTTGATTAATGGTATATATTAACCTGTCAACCAACCAACCACCCAAGCAACCAACTGACCAACTAAAAAAATCTATCAGGCAATCAATTAGCAGATAATTCAAAAGAAAATCACTAGCTAGATAATTAGAAATGTGTGTTCCTGATTCTGTCAGTGTACCAGCTCAAGGCTTCCATCTTATTTCAATACCTTACTGTGTACATTTGAAAATAAATACAAGTAAATTTAGTCTGTAGACAACTCACTGCAGTGAATGAATAAATGAAATACATCTATAAATAAAATGTAATATATGATGTTTGATGCAGTGCCACTATTCATGGCACCAACTATTAAAACATGGCACAGAAAAATCTCACGAACTAAAAAGATACATAATGTGAAAATACTAAAGAGAGAGAAAAAGTAGAAGAATAACCACAACAAAAGCATTTAAAGAAATGAAAAATGATTGCCTTGGTTAACTACGGGCTTACAACCACCAGTGGCGTAGTTTAACATGTTTCACTGGCCAAATATTCCTACTCAAACCTGGCAAAATCAAATATAATCAAATAATACGCTGGTAAATTTTAATCAAATGATAATAAATAGAATGAGTATGATATTAAAATATGATTAAAGGCCTTGTGCTGATATGCTGAGAGTACTTTTTGTCTTCAGTTATCACAATGCTCAATAGATGGACCATGGACCATTTTGATAGCAAAGTTTTGAAAATCAAACACCAGATGTCTCTTTTTGAGTCTTTGTACAAATTGTAGATTGTCCAGACATATAGGACATAATGGATTACATTTTTTTTTGTCACTAGGTGGATAGGAAATGTTGAAATCAATGATATTTTTTGTACCAAAGGTTAACCAAGCATCCGTCTATTTACAATGGTTATTAATTATGAATTCCTCCTGACTTTGTTTAAAATGAGATGTACACAGTATACATTATTTGAAGGTCATATGTTTCTCTGTTTACAAAAAAGTGTCTGATTTTGACAACTTTTTAATTTCTCAAAATGTTGTGTATTTCATGTATGGGTTCTTTTCAACAAGAAAGTGAAAAAAACATTTTTACTGCCTAAGATGGAGCCTTTAATTTTAAAGACATTGTTAAGTCTTGAAAAAAATCTTAGTGTAATCCCAATGATTTATTGAAAAAAAAAATTGTGAGCAATCAGCCTATATATGCTCTGATTCTGAACAAAATCATCTCCTCAACAATTAGTCCTTGCAAAGTATAGACAAGCTCATAAACATCAACCCATCACATCTGGAGTGGGGTCCCTAGGGATGTTCTAAAGGACAGATATTTCATGTTTGAAGGTCAGAGGGTGGCTGCTGAGATGTTTTCTGCACATTGATGTATGATAACAGAGGCTTTTGTGGTACCCAAGGGGGTACACAATTTGAAGATTTGTCAGAAATATATACATAAACAAAAGATTAAGCTTTTAGAATAAAGTTTTTCTGCTCATTCGTTGAACTTTAGTAGTGAGTTAGGAGATATATGTGGATTTTGGACAATTTTGTCGCACTTCAAGGGAAGCAAGTTTCAATGGCATAGGTTCAAATTATGCTTGAGGAAAATTTCCCCTACGTTTTAAGGAATTTTCTACTCTGATGCTTGTATAATTTTTTTGGCAAACTTAGCCAAAGAGTAAGAAATGTTTTATAATTATAACAAACTGATCTTTCATCAAGTTTCCTTTGTTACAATGTTTCAACATTTTACGGAGAATATATAGGTCATACAATTGCATCTGTTACAATATCAAACTAAATTTGATAACATTTACATATCCGATTGCAATTGAAATAGGTATAGCATTGATTTCATTTTACCATCATGCCAATATGATACTAGAAATGTTTGCATAATACAATTGACATGTTCTGAAAAGGTCAGAGGATTGGTTGAGACAAATCCACCGCAGATAGTAAAAAGTCTTTGTCAAGTCATATTGTGATAGCAAACACAATGTAATAAGTGCCAAAGTATGGTAGGAGAGAGTTTTTTCAGATGATATTTTTAATGTTTACTTATGTAAATCACCTTGCTGAAAGCTGTCCATAACAGCTTTGCATGTTCCTTTGACCTTCAAAAAAGCCTAAAGTGTCAAAACTGTAAGCTTCACTATTTGTCTCTGGAGTAATGTGGGTGAAAATCTTCAAAGTTGCTAAAACTATATGTTTTACAGAGTATACAGTTGACGAGAATTTTGTGTTAAAAAGAGAAATTTAGCTATTTTTGCGCAATATTATCAAGTGCCTTAACTTTATATTGTCCCAAGAAAGTCTGAAACCCTTAGTTGCTGTGTGATCTTGTATAACATTTACAACTTGATATCACAAAATTGTGAACTGAATTGATACATTGTGTTAAAAGGCTTGATATAGCTTCAAAACTGAAGTCATAATTCTTTTCCTTTTCATAAATGATGTCACATTGTCAATGTGAAATGATAACCCTAATCAACAATTGTATTCCTCTCATTTTGAAAGGTTGAAATAATAAGATCCTCCTAACAATGGCACTACTGACACACAGTGTATCACTGAAACTGTAACAAAGACATTTCTACATAAGAAAGTCAGAAAATTGCAGGCTGTTTAAAAGCAATAAAGAGAAACAGAAATTGGCCATATGGGACTTCATACAGAACGATATATATGCTGTTTGTCATTTGATTTGATAGCTCCAGAAGAATAGAGAACTCTTGTGTAGATGTACAATTGTACATGGACACATCCTTTTTAAAGATTTCGTGTCAAACTCTTGACTGCATAAACTCCCCAGTTGATTTAGTTTTTGTGCTGGTCTGTATCTTTAAAATTTACATCAAATGTCCAGGAAGATACCATTGTAGAGAAGAATTTAAAAAAGTAACTTTTTAGAGGAGATTTTTTATATGGTGATATTCATGTCTACTGTTTTGTATTTATGTGAAGGCGAGGAATGAATACAAAAAAATCACCTCTAGCGGAACTGTGTACAAATAACAAAACGGTAAAACTACGACCTTAAATTGTAGTTGATAGTTATAAGACAAAAATAAATGTCAAAAACAGGTTGATAAATACATGGGGACTGGACCAGACAGCTTTGTTCACATTCTGCAAGAAAAATATGCCATTTTTTACTTTTGATGAAATCAGAGGACAAGATTGCATCATTGCCATGATAAAATTGTTTTAAAAAACTTCAGTCAGGGAATTATTTGTTTAATGAGGATGAAATTTAAGTTTTCTTGAATAATATTACAACAGTTTCATTTTTGGGGTTTGAATTTTCTATGTTGCATGAAACCATATTTATTTCCTTTCAATTTTCTTTTTTTATATCTTTTGTTCTACAGAATGTTTTGTTTGTGATTGTCAATAAACATGTAGTATATCAGTCAGACTACAGAATTTCTGCATTTACATAAAAGGTTGAATGACTTTTACGTGAATATCAAATATCAAACAAAATAGAAAACGAGAGGATAATCATGGACCACAGCTTACAATCAGAAACAGGGTCATAGTTCACGACCTTGGCAAGCCTCTCAGCAACAACTGTGTCACAAATAATGGATTACCACCAATGAAGAAAAGGCACACAAAGCTTTGGGCACATCTATCTCGTCCTTTTGAATTCCCTTGCTCCTTTAATATCTAGCTTGGCTTACTATGGTCTAATCATGCTATGAATATTTGAAATGCCCATTGGGTCCGTTTGTTGGATTCTGGACATCTTGTTTTAATGAAAACACAAATACTAAAAAAAATAGGGACTGATCTCTTCCAAGGTTGATTGGTCTGATGTTTTGTTTTTTACAAAATTCCTTAGTACACCTACATCAAAAATTATGCATGTCTTTCTTTTTGGTTTTACCTTTCAGTTTTTTAAAAAAAAGGTATAGTATAATATATGTTTGTCCATCGCTTGCGATGATGACCATGAATTCAATTCAATTCAGTTATTGAATTGATTTTGAAGACATAACTTGCGCATGAATTTGATTATAGTGAAGAAGAGAGTTGC
>JAVSBT010138874.1:0-23207 GCA_033118115.1 Pharyngocirrus eroticus | reverse complement strand
GATTGATTGATTGATTGATTGATTGATTGATTGATTGATTTAGGAAAAAGATGTAATTGCGAGGAACTAAAGTATGCTTCCTTACTTCAATAGATACAACATGAATTCTTTCAATAAGTTTTTTTTCCTCCAATGATTTTACAAAAGCATCACTCCATTTAAGCTCATCATAAAACCGTTTCCTTCTATGTTCAATGATATGGCTGTAGCTTGGATCCATGCCATCAGTATTCTGTTTAATTGTTGCATGTTTAGAGGCAGTACTTTTCCTTTTCTCCATTTTCAATGCATCTTATTTATCAAACACTCAAAAAATTACAGACATACTTGCAAACAAACGCTGTGTATTATTTGAAATATGTATAAATTATGCTTTATTTCTTTTTTAAATACAACATTTGGTTTCCATTCAACCCCAACAAAAAATTGCACTATTCATAGGTCAATATAGTTTCTTTGTTGGTGATCATAAATATTTCAAGACATATTTACGTAACAATGCGCGCGTTCAATTGTTCATCCAACCATGTAGCGAAATAGTACCTTTACACGCTTGAAAAAATGACGAAATTCTCGTAAAAAAATAAGTAAAATAAAAATGCAAACTTCGAGTTGTAGGCTGATACTACATAAATAAAATATCTCTTATAAACGCCATATTTTTGTATTTATATGAAAATATGGGGGGGAAATATCAAGACGAAAACGTGACGTATAGTTAATTGATCCAGACGTCATGGTTTCACTCACGAGGATAAAAGTTGAAATAACGTTTCCACACCTTTAACAATATTCTTCGACTTTTTGTCATAACATAATCCACGAATTACGTACATAAACTGAACTGTGAATATATTTCATGATGCCAAATGTTTTAGGAATAATAGCGTTTGCTGCTTCCAAAGTGAAATGGTAAGAAAACAGGGTGCTGCAGGCGACATTGGGGTACGGCCAAAATCTTGTGCTGGCGTGATTAGAAAAGAACATATCGTTTATACCTCTTCCAACAAAAGACCAACTAGTGCTCAAGGTTGGCCACTGTACACTTCGGCATGGAATCCGGGGCCCTCATCATTAAACTGCAGTCCTCGTTCTTCAATTCAACGAAGTCAAAGAGAAACATCTTCAGCCTTTTCCTCGAATAGGCAGGATTTCGGAGACGCATATCGCAGGGCTAACGAAAGACTGCCTAAAGAAAGAGCGTTTTCGTCTAATGGCCAACATAAAGATTACGACTCCCGTGAAATAAACGAAAATAACAATCAAACTCGGTATAAGTATTACCCAGCACAGAGGTATTTCAGTGTCCCTGTTCAAGAACCACGTACGTCTCACTTCCAATCGATAAATAGTCAACACCAAGACTCGTATCGATTTGAAACTTTCCCTTATCCAGATTGCCCCCAGTGTTTAATGGAAGCAGGGTTACCAATACCTGTTTGGCATCTGGATAATAATATTCATAAAATCTTGAGGTCCCAGCAGCCAGAGCCCATGTACCAGGCGTTGGAGAGTCGTTCTCAAATTAGAAATTATAACGTAAACAATAGCACCCACAGTAAATCGGACCTGTCTGAGAGAAGAATGAACTACAGATCTGCTGAAAACAAAATCAAAGCAACTGACAATTATGGGAGAACACAGGAGACCACAGAAGATGACAATCAGACTCATCCTTCTCTGGTTCTGAAAACTAACCTTTCTGCAAATGGAATTGATGTAAAATGTACAATTGATAAAAGCATGCTTGATGCTTCGAAACCAGCAATTGAATTGCAATTCAGAGGGCAGTCGGATAGAAAATTAAAAACTGCTCAAAAAAGTGATAGCAGATATGAGGCAGGTCCTAATCTGACTGTGTCAAAAGAAAATGGACATTACAGAGTTTCGCAAATTGAGCGAGATATGTATCAAATCAAAGACAGCAAAGATATGTCGCTGGATCAAGATAGCTCTCAGAGCATGCAAATGGAACCTAATCCAGAAGTCAGTAGTTCATCAGGACCTGACCACATTGCCAAATGGTTGACTCTGACCAAGTCCAACTTGCAACTCTTGCATATGTCTTATGAGGATAAAAAGGTGAACAAAAATATACAAATTGGAAAATGGGTAGCGGAGGTAAATGAAGCTTTAAATATCTATGATCGCACCCCAGTAACCAGTCAGGACTCCTCCTCATCAGAATACACAGTGGAGAAAAGTAATGAAATTCCGTATGAAAGAACACCAACCACGAAACAATCTGTACGATTAACAAGAACAAAAGAATCCATCTTACCAACACAAATCAAAAAGAGTGGCGATATAGAAACATCAGCTGGAAAGTCTCCTACCGTAGGGAATTCTTCAAAAAGTCAACAACACCACCAAGTACAACAAGTACCACTTGGGGCGAAAGAATCCCATCAAAGTTGGAAAGCATGGTGTCAAGAAATACCGAAGACAGTGCAAGATATTGAAAGCAGATACAATTATATAAGTAATGGTATAACTGATTTGTACGCCAACAATGTACCCACCAGAACTAATTATCCTCAACAATTACCAAGACAGGTCTCGGTATATCCAGCACAAAATAGAGAAGAGAGTGTGGCAACACAAACAGAAATTAGAACAAGTCTGCCACAAGTAAATGCTAAAGGAAAGCAAAAGAGTCAGCTCCCTTATCATATTGGATACAATGCTGGCTCTCCAAGGCCAAAAAAAGTCACGCAAATGACAATGGGCCGGGGAGGAGCTGGAGTCCAGATACTAGAACAAAGGACCATAAGACCTCTTGGAGCAACTGGGCTACCCCCAACGTCCCCAAAAGGTCCCAGGACAGAAAGAAAAGGATCAGGAAAATTATCAAGACTTTCACAAGAAATGCCCAAGGCTCCATCACCAATAGCCAAAACAAGTTATCCTGTCTCATCACTAAGAATTGGGGGAACCACACCAAATGGTGTTCCACATTATGAAACATATGAACCAGATAAGTTTAAATCTCAGGCAAGACGATTCTCTGAACCAATCAAATATGGAAAAAGGAAACCTCAAATGGTAGAAAATTTTGCTCACAGAAGTCAACCAATGTTGGAGAAATACCCACAGACAAGACATCAACAGCAAACAGCGGATAAATATTCCAGTTTAAATTTTGAACAAATGGAAAATGATGATACCTCCAAAACAGAACATAAAAGCAATTCACACTTAACAAAACGTCCAACACCAAAGGGACCTAGTCCCATCAACAAAGCCATTAGAAGAGACTCTTCACCGGTGAGAAAAAAAGCTGAAGAATCTTCCAAAATCGCTCTCCAAAAATATTTACAATTTTATGAAGGTAAAGGGACCCGAAGAAATAGTAACATAAACAATCGCCATGGTAACATGAATAGAAATGGGAATATGAATATGAATAATAATAACAATGGTTTAGACGACCAAAGTTGTTCAAGTGATGAAACATATAATATTTCAATGATTGATACTATGGACGATTTACTGAGTTCTGACGTTTCTACGCCAGACACGAAAACAAAGAAAAGACACCCCGAAAGGTCAATGGAATATTGTAGCATCATGTAGTGTGATGTGAAGAAAATAAGGATTGTCGGAGTTTTCGATTGATTAGAAGCAATTTTTAAACTTAGTTTATCCTTATATCTATAATAAATAAAGAGTATGAATCGAAGCGTGTTTTATATGAAGGCATTTTTTATTTTCTTCACAGGATAGTCAAGAATTATGGTGTAGAAGAAAGTAATTTAGTAAAAATGTATGAATGTAACTCAGATTTTAAATTTGTATGGCGCCTTTTTTTCTAGTAAAAGAATAAAAATACATATCAAAAATGAAAGCTCTGGTGTTTTTTTCACTTTTATTTCTTTGAATTTATCTACATTATAATACATGTAATTGTCAGTCAGACTGTTAAATGTTCTAGGTGTAATTTGTTATAAATGACATCATTTTATTTTAAATTTGTATTTTGGCCAGTTCTTTCTTTTCCTGTAATGCAACTAGTTTTCGTTTGATGTTTGCATTAACATTGTGTAGTTCTGTGGTTCTCCTAGCTGCTGACTGAAAAAATGGAAACGAGAGCAATCAACATCAACCAAGTGTAAAAAACCCAAAGAATATGACATCAAGTGTAAAAAATGAAATAAAACAGAGAATCTGACATCAACATAGTTTTAAAAAATGGTTATTTTTCTAAGTGATTCTTACCTCAATTTTCCATAAAAGATCCACTTCCCATTTTTGATGACCTATAAAACTGGTCACATGACCACTGCCCTCACTTCCAACACGTCCGACACGACCAGCTCTATGGATGTAGTCAGACATAAAATTAGGGAATTCATAGTTGATGACATGCATAGCCTGTTTGGAAAAAAAAGGAAATATCAGACTTCTGACGTGTTCATTACTTGCCACCCTGTATCTTGCATCAATAATTTTCCCTTTGTCCTAAGTTTCAAACAAGGTACTTACCCTGACAGTATCCAGTCCCCTTGAAGCAATATCAGTACATATCAACACATCATAATTGCCATCTTGAAACTCTTTGAACCTCCCTTCTCTGAGCTACAATATAAAAAAGTCAGCTTTCAGATAGAATTAGATTCATAGAATTCCATACACACGGTGACACCCACCGGAACTTCAAAAGAAAACTTTACAACTGTAAAATTCATCTCTTAAATAATTGTTGACTTTGAATTTCTTTTGCTTTAATTTTAGTAAATTGTTTTCGTATATTTTACTTTGTGACAAAATTGTAGGCTTACCCCCCTTGGGATTTTAGAATTGAGGAGGGTTGACGATATACCCATATCATCCAGAAAAAACTTGAGAAAACTGCTAGTTGGTGAATTGTTACAGAAAATGATGGTAGGCTGGATTTTATTCTTACTCTTAAGAATATTCATCAAAAATTCTGTTAAAAAAAAAAGAAAGAAACAAAAACTTTAGATTCAGATTCAGAAAGACTAAGTGAAACATGTACTACTACCAGGTTCAAAGGCTATTAATATCATACCTTTCAAACTCTGACAAGTTTAATTCAGTACTATAACTGATTAACTGATACCCTCCCACAATACAGCTTTCCAATACTATCTTTGATATAGTCGTAGTGTCGAGTGCACATGCCTACTGAATAGTTTTAGAAATACCTGGTTTTTCTTCACATGACATCCTCATGAATTTCTGTGGTATGTGTGGCATAATACAATGCAGGTAGTCTGTTGTGATATGTTCAACTGTCTCCATCTTGAAAAAATGTCAACATAAGTAAAACAGGGTAAAAAAAAGAAAACAAACAAGCACAAAAATTGCAACAGCAATAGATAACAGAACTTTACATTTTACAATTCATGATCATACACCCAACACTCTCAAAAAAAGATTACAAAATATTTACATTAGTTTTTGTAGTAGAATCAACTCCAAACTGATAATTTAAAATAATATAGTCAAACAATAACTTCCAAAATCATGTTTGCTTGATTTATTTTCTAGACATTTTCTGTGTTCTGAAGATGACATTGTAAGATAGCCCAAAATTTGACAAAATGTAAATTGTCTTGAAAATAAGTCAAGCACACTTCATGATTTTTGGAGTTATTGTTTTACTGAAGTAGTAGACTAAACTAAAACAACTGTATAATGTGCCAACGTATCAACATTAAATTGGATAACAATGGAATTCACCATGGTATTGAAAAATATTTTTTTTTTGGCTTGTATTGATGAGATAGTGATAAGTCATCATGTAGAAACTACATTATTCTTTAGAGGACTTACAGGCACTACATCTTTGAGGATGGTTTCAATACCTCTGGGCATTGTAGCACCAACCAATGCAAGCTGAGTGCCAGCAGACACAGCATTACCATCAACCTCAAACTGTTCACATGCCACCTGGTGGGGAAATCAGAAAAAAATAAGATCCAAGTGAGAATTCAATAGTCAAGATTTATGTTGAGAGAAAAAACTATTTTCATTTTTTTAGAGGCCTGTTTCTACATAAAAGACCAAATGATGTCTAATTTACATGAAGATTATAAAAATTAAAAAAATAATTCAACCTGCTGCTCCAATTTTTTATACCAAAAGAAACAGTGGCATTATCACTGGCTAGATGAATTTACATAAGACTAGCATTATGTCTAATAATTCATTACAATATGTATCTACAAAAGAGGAACTACCTTAATAAATGTACAAGTGAAAACATAACTAACCTGCATTTTAGCGATAATTCTTTTGGTGAGGTCACCAAAACTGTCGTCCAATGCTGTGTCTATCTCATCTATAACAACACTTTGTAACCTATGCATGCTATATAATCCTGAAATAAACAGAAGATGAAATTATGATTAATGTTCCAAAAGATCTAATATCAAAAACTTTGTGTGTCAATTTTTCTTCAGGCAATTCAAACCCTTTTATCAGATAAAATCACTAGATGTAATTGACAGAACACTGCAGTTTAATTCATACTTACTGTTCGTTAGCATTTTTGACAAAACACCAGGGGTAGCTACTAAAATGTCTGTTTTTTGAGTTGGTCTTGTGGACCAAAGTTTCTACAAAATTAATAAAAAAATGAGAATTTGCATGCTTTATCATGAATGTTAATCAATTCAAGCAATATATGTAATACCTCTGTAAAAGCTACTTACATTTGCTATAAATAGAAAAAGATAAAATATTATTATTGTTAGAGGTAAAAATTGTTCTTATGATACAAAAAAATAACCTCACAAAATGAACTGCTTCCACTTTAAAACAATTCTATTATATTATATTAGCAAATATGTTATTGGTTCAAAGAAACATTATGTAGAATAAATTATTAAACTTTGAAACATAGTTTTTTGAGATCATTTCTTACCTCATAAAACGTTTCTACCTTCACTAAGAAAATTATCTCCAAAAACGGTGTTCTAAAGTTGAACAAAACAATTATACTTTGGATCATTACCTTTGTTCCTCTTCCTCCACAAATACATATTGACTGGAGAGGCAACTCTTTAGTCAGATTTTGAATGACTTCCTGAAATGTCATATGATAATCAATAATTCTTGATATTAGAGCATAAAAATGCAACAAACAATATGGTGATTAGTTGTATCTTGACACTGTCTTGAATTGTTGTTAAAAGCAAAGGCTACTTTGAAATATTTATACAAGGATTCAGTATATCAAAAACATGTTTTTTTATACTATAGAATGTAAGAAAGATCATTTCCACAAGTGGATAACATTTTAATCTTTTTTGCTTGTATGGTTTATTGTAAAAAGTCATTTTAAAAATCTCTTTGGGAATTTAACATGGGAAATCTGGAAAGAACATGTGGCAATTAAAGCCTTTTCAGACCAGATTTCCCATGCTATATTCTCATCGAGATTTTTAGAATACAATTTTTTCCTATTTTCATAGCAGATAAAAAAAATCAAAATTAATTCTAGTTGGCTGCTCTTACCTTTTATGAAAAAAACACATTAAAATAAATTCTTTCAACACTTAAAAAACATTTTTTTTTTATATTCTGAATACTTGCGTACCTGTGTTTGATCTGCAAGTTCTCTGTTAGGGATTAGTATGACAGCAGCTGGAGAATTCAATGTCTCATCCTGTCCAAAGAGTTTTAAATTCTTTGAGATTTTTTCTAAAACAGGCAACAAATATGCCAATGTTTTACCACTTCCTGTGAAAGAGATAGACATTTGAACTTTGAACCAAATGTATTGAGCAAATGTCAGTAATCAGGACTAGCGCAAAGCTACTTTGTACCCTAGGGCCTAGGAAAGTTAAAATATTTGTTTTCCAAAACATGAGGGAAATAAAGGAAAAACATCAGAAAACCGGGGTCAAATTTACTTTTTTTCTTAGAGGGACCGCAAACATGATGATTAAAAACATTAATAAAATCAGAACATTTCTAAGGGTTCCACCTATACTTTATAATGGGGCAAGAAAATGACTTTAAAAGATTATCTAGTGCCAAAACAATACAACTGAATGTAATATTTGTGAATATTCAACGAAATATAAAAACAATCTCAAAGAAATTACCTGTTTCAGCAGAACAGAGAATGTTTTTCCCCATGAGCATACTTGGTATAGTCTTTTCCTGTTAGGAATAAGTAAAGGAAGTTTTTTATTTATTTACTATAATTATTCAGAAAAATTTACAGGTTTTCCTTTTCTCTGTCTGTACAATTTGTCATCACCTAGCTGCACTGCACAGTTTTTAATAAAAAAAAACAGAACTTAAGAAATCAAACACTTAAAAAACAGTGCAGATTTTTAAAGAAAAAAACACTGAAATACCTGGACATTTGTGGGTTTGATAATTCCTATATTGTTAAGAGCTTCAACTAATTTTGCGTTAATACCAAGACTTGTAAAGGTAACATCTGTGTCCTCTAACTCTAAGGCTGGGTGCTAAAAAGAAAATAAATACTTTTTATTGCAGTAAAAAGGAAATAAACTATTTGTTAAACAAATAAAAATGTTTATGTGATTTACCATGATGCATCTATTTAAATTTCTGTAGGATAATGAAACACTTGTAAGGCTGAGAGGCGCTCATCTTCATGATAAAATAAATCAAGGATTCCAAAATATATTCTACAAAACAATTAACAGCAGATTATTGAAAAAAAATTGTCAGTTTGGTTGAAATCACAGAATAAAAAAGTTCTATTTTAACCAAACTAAAAAGGTGCTTTTTACCTAGTAATCAATTAATTGCAACTACTCTTGTCTGCGGTCATTGTCAGACTGAATGTACAGATCTATTTGAGAATAGATTCAACATGCCACCAGTGTACAGAACTATATTAGGGAGGTTTCACGTCGCTTGTGCTATGAATTACGTGAACATTCACGAAATTCATAGCACAAGCGACTCAAAACCTCTCTCTTGAAACATCATGCGCAACTAGATGGTCTGTACATTCAGTTTAACCATGACCATAAACAAGAGTGGTTGACAGCAAAGTTTACTTACAGATTTTGTAGAATTGATGGTGAAATAATCTCCCTTAGATTTAGGATGCTTCCATCCTCCAGATGCCATTTGTTGAGATGTAAAATTGGAATAAGTTTTTCCTTTGTAGTGATTGAATTCTTTCCTTTTGCATGAAATAATGGCAGGCCCAGACTGCCTTTCTTTAAAGACCTTTCTTTTTTGCTTCAACTTGATTTTATCAATTTTTTGCATCATTTTATGCGGTATTGTTAACCTTTCCACATCGTTATCTGAGCGGTACAAGGACTGGAATAAAAAACAAAAGATGAACAATATCAAATCATACTGTAGGGTGAATCTGTGTGTACATGATCATACTTAATGAAGTCTCATGCCTGAAAATCATTGGTAAGCTAAGCTCTGCCTTTTTCAGAATGGATCCATTGAGTCTCACTTGGAATTGTCAAATTATTGTACATTGCATTTAATCTTGGATAATTCCTAGAGAGAGATTTCCCACATTGGTCTCAAATCAATGTAAATCATATTGTATCAAGGAATCTCACCTTGTGTCTTCTGAAACAGGCAGACAAATATGCCCAACTTTTGGGCCTGGTTGGTATCACTTTATTCTGCAGCATCTAAAGTAAAGATAATTGTAAAACTATCTGGGGGATTTATTTCACATTGATTCATGAAATATAAGGTGATTAACATATTAAATTTTAGTGTAGAACAGTAATGGAAAAATTATAGCTCAATAATTATGCATCTTTACACATAGTATTTATTTTCAATCAAATCAGTGAAGACCTTTGAGCGATATTACAATGTTTAAGTGCTCATAAGGTAAGATAAACACATAAAACTTTGAATAATTAATTGAAAAGTATCACTGGGATATGTTAGAGCATATCTTTATGTGCTTTTGAAGTCTTTACCTTAAAATCGATCTCTCAAACTTCAAATTAGATTAATTGAGGTGTCTTCCAAACACATGTGTTTGACACTCCGTACTTGTTACAACATATTAGCATTCGTTTCTACTGTTGAGGATGTCAACTTCCTGTATTGAAATTATGACTACCTAAAAACGATAATAACAAAACACTATCGTTTTACAACACAATGGGGACTGATGTATGGATGTCAATAGCACCAAGTGTAGCTCAATATGTTGAAACTCTGATTAAAGAAGGAAAATTTGGAATTTCTGCTGGAACAGTTAGAATAGTCGATATTTCATCTGGGTAAGGAAGCATCTACATTTTGGAAACCTTCAAGGCTTCATTAAACTTCAATGATATTAGTCATAAACAGTCACACTAGTAGGTGACATAGTAGAATGCAATCAATACCTCACTCGGCCAAATACGCATCTTACAGATCTGTGAATCCAAAGTTCCAAACACTTCAGAAGGGTGAATCCAAAGTCCCAAAAGATCCCTCGCCCCCCCTCTACTCCCAACCAAGGCAACTCTTCCAACCAATATCTAATTCGATTTTTGTTTTGTCTTTAGCTGCTCAAGCCTTTCTAAAACGCCATGTGGAGATAGATTCAAACTGGTCATACCTTATGCAGGGTGTTTTGTCACTTGTAAGTATTATCAGCTATTCCATTTACAATCATAAAAAAACAGCTTAAGTCTACAAATTGTACGCTATTCCATTGCTATGTTTTTCCCAAATAGTACCATCAGGAACTGTGTCATTGGCTATTACCATTATCAAGCAACCAATGTAGTGCCACAAGTCTTTTTGAGTTACCCTCATAGATTTTGGTTCAAGAGAGGTTTTTTCTTAGATTAAACAAAATATTTTACATCGCAATCCAATGCATTAATGTCTTTTGAAATTAACTACTTCAGGGGAAGTCATCTTCAATTGTCATTATCCAGAAGAACCCCCGGATATAATTCTTGGAGATGAAAACAGTGGATTTGAACCAGAAATAGGACACATCAAGGTAAAAATGGAAATTAATTAAGAAATGTCATATTTTTATAAATTGAATTGGTTTAATAGAGTCAGAGTCATAATTCATTTATATAGTTTCATTCAACTATTCAGAGGTTATGAACTATACAAAGCTTATATTTTTCATTTGAATTAAACTCTGCAATAGCTTTAGAATACAATCATTTTTGAAAATTTTCTAATAAATTCAAAATTGAACCTATTCGGAGTGGCTTTTTTACTTCTTAATGTCAATTTGTCAGTTGAAATGAATGAATATTTTCTTTTTTTCAGAGTCTGGTAAACTGGAACCATGAAGATCCGCATTCTCTTTTGCACCTGATACAGGAACTATTACAAGAATATCAACTTTACCAAAACTTGTTAATTCACCAGAATGATAGAATGAACTTTGAATACGAATCTCTCATAGAGACATCCTACCATAAAGATGATATTGAAGTTAATGTTGGAGGAAATAGACTCAAGGCTGGACCTATCAATTTTTTACTAAGATTACCTATAGAATTTTCTAGAATACCCCCATACCTTATAAAGGTGAGGCTGTTATTATATAACTTTTAGATATATTTAATTTGTAATTTGGTCACTTTTTTATTTCAACAATGTACACACACCAGCGGTTCATGATAATCATGGCTTATTCTCACACCATCAGAAAAAAAGAAACATTTTTTTTCAAACTTCTACAATGTCACAAGTGTAAGTTGCTTTGATGAAAATTAGAATACATGATATGTTCAGGAAATGTGCAAGAACGTGGTTCAACTTCAAAATGTTAAAGTCGTCCAAAAGCTTAAAACAAAAAATAACCTGATGGGACACAAAAATAGATTTTTTTTTTCATTATTGTATAGCTATTTTACCTTTACTTGTTGAGTGAACACTCAGTTACATTTTGTATCTGAAATTGTAGGATAACCCTGGAGAAGATACAGCTATACTTTTGGTAACATTTCAAGCAGACGGAAGTCGAGCAGTACCACAACTGTACCTCTCCCCAAGAGTTGAACAGTAAGATTAGATGTTCAAGTTTATGTTATTAAATTATTAAAGACACATTGCTAAAGCCCAACATTTGTAAATATGTCTTGAAAAGATAGAAAATAAGTGGGGCAAATGACTTGAAAGGGACTATGTATTAATAATGTAAACTTCAATCATTTTTTCAGTGTTTTAGGCGGATCAGCAAAAATGAGAATACCAGGTTTTCCAGAAGGGGGTTGTCTTTTAGATTATGTGCCACATGTTTGTCAAATTTTATCATCAATGGTGAGTTCATAATTATATGAAAAGTTGATTATTCACTAATTTTCATATCAAAGTATTTTTTCCAAATGATTATCAATACATGAAAAATTTGAGCACTCTTTTCAAAGTCATCAGAATGATTTTTTTTTCCTTTTTGAATTTGCAAGATTGATGGTGTAGTTCAAGGTTATGAAAAAAAGAAAGAATATATTGGTGCTTTTTTGAGTCATTTTGGGAGGTAAGAGCAATATTTTAATTCACTGAGAAACGCATTACATATTTTGAGGTAATAATAAGATTTTGGATCAAGTGCTATGAAATGTTGGTAAAAAAATCAAATAGAAGATAATAAGGAGTAGCTTTGATTGGAGTTTTATTTACAGCAAAATATGATAGCGTAAATGAGTATACAGCCCTAAAGTATTAGAGAAGACCTATGCACATCATTATATTTTCTGAACCACAAATTTATTTTCGAGCAATAACGGAAAGAAAAAGTCTGGATATATCCATACATTTGTGTAGGCCTACATGAAATTTTCAATTCCTTTTTTTTTTTAATCCAGGTCTCTCATTGAGTATGATGCAGAAGGCTTTACACATATCTCCTTTCTAATGGAGTGGCATGATTTTTATTTCACAATTATAAGTAAGTATTATAACAAATACATATTTTGTTAAATATATTGATAACATTCCATTAATTGGATGCCTTATTAAAAAAAATTGAAGTTGACCTGTTGGGTTTTGGTTTTAATTCTTATGTTATACTCCTGTGTGTAAGGAAAGTTGGAATCTTATGAATATTGTTAAATATTAAAAGGGAGTTGCTAAATGATCATTTTTTTATTACATTGTGTAGATAGATTGTCAAGGGGTTCTTTTATGTATTACACCTCTAGTTTTACAGTTTCAACTGTGATATTTCTTTCATGAACCACATTGATGATATTGTGTTTGATTGTCTGTTTTGTTGTATCTTTTCAGTCACTGTACCTATGGCCTTTCCATCAGCTCAGCCAATATACACCTTTCAGTCCATCTACCATGAATCTGTTGATGGGCGGCCATATAGCAAATCTGTTCATGATTATCCTTACAGTCCAAGATGGAGTGGGAATGAGATGGCAGAGAGGGCTAGGTTAGTTGTTGATTTTGTTGTAAATTTCTTGCACAGAAATATTACTAGATGATTTGTTACTGATCTGTCCAACATTGTGTGATTTAGGAGTAGTTGTAGACAGGACAAGTATTCACATATTATAATTCAACAAGTTGTACATTGCAACACACCTAGAGAGAAAAATCAGCTAGTATCTTGAACAATCAAATTAATTTTTTTTTACATTTCTCATCTTTCTTACAAACACCATTATCACCTAGACAGAGATGCTTTTCAAGATTTATTTCTTTGTTTTGAGATTATCATAATTACAATATAACTTCTGGGTGTAATTTGATCGAAAAAACAAGAGCAGTCATATTTTTACAATTTCTTTTGCAGAGCTTTTATTTTAGATTACATTAAGAGTTTCCAGAGAGCGTCAGTTGCAGACGGACAATTAGGTCAAAGATGATGTGAGGTATTCATGAACTAAAGAACTGAAAGTTAAACCAAAATGGGAAGTTGGGTTTCCACTAAATCAGAATGAGATCAGTTCAGATTAAGATTAATGTATAACAATGAGGCCTACAAAGATAGTTTAAATACTAGCATGTTACCAACCTTATCATTACAAATATATCGTTATGTTTTATTTTCATCATTAATAAATATCATTTCATTTAGAAAAATATTGCAGTCTTTTTCTTTCTGTTTACTGAAATAAGATTCTCTGGATACAAGTAGTTGGCATAAAACTTTTAACTTTTATATCTTCAAATTTAACATTGTGTAGCTCTTGTGGATTGAAACAACAGCACACTTATTTTTTCAAATAAATTTCTTCAATAAAATATACTAATGACTTGCATGTACATGTATATATTCAACCACCAGTGACCATACAAAATGTGCTGAAAGACGAAATCTGTGCAAATGTCAAAGTTATGGGCAACATTATGGCAGTTGTTTCTAACTGTTCTTTGAAAACAAAGAGCATTTTTTTTGTTGGAATGTACCATTTAGCAATACATGTAACCATACAGCAATCACTAAACCTAAGCAAATATATCTCAACAATTCTTTAGAAAGAAAACTTACAACAAATAAAACATACCATCAATAGGTAAAACACAAACAGCATTCAAATTATTAGCTGTCGTATCCCAACGTCTTGGGGTATCATCTAGCAAATGGGCATTGAACCAAAGGAACATAATATTCTCCTTTGATTTGATGCCCATAGGTTTTATATTGTTTAATCTAAAACAATATTCATGAAAACACAAACTGTATTTTGATGGTAATTTATGAACAAAACATGCATTTTGGCACTTTTAATCTTTTGATCCTCATCCCTAAAAATGACCTTCTCTGCAGGAGTAAAAAGCTAGGAATGATGATAAGTTAAGAATATACAACAAATCAATAGTCAACTTTCGCTCCTGATATTTTCAGTCTGTAGACAACTCGAACATGAGAGACCTGTGTTTATTTTGCTATGATTTCTTATCCAAATGCTCACTAATAGAGTGTTGTTATATATCAATCTACAAGGAGTTTGTGAGTATGTATTTAGATAATAAATTCTACTTTGAACATCTATAGTCTAGAATTACCAGGAAGCAAAGTTCTCTATTTGTACAACAAACTTAAAGTAAAACAATAACTCCAGAAAATCATGTTAGCTTGATTTATTTTCAAAATAATTCACATGGCATTAAGTTTTCAACTATCTTACAACGTCATCTTCAGAACACTGATGATATGATAAGAAAGTCGAAAATTCAACACCATGTAAATTGTCTTGAAAATAAATCCAGCTAACATGATTTTCGGAGTTATTGTTTTACTGTATTTTTATAAATTATCAGTTGACAAACAAACTTATTGACAGAAAAAGTAGAAAACTTAGAAACAAATAAAATTAGAGTATTACATTGTACTTTGTTTACCTGTGTAACAATGGCAAGATAGATAAACACTTGGTTGCATTATTTAGGTTGTGACCTTTCTGCACCCATAATCAGACAGGACACTTGCAAATTTATGATTATCCTAACAGGGTGCGTCAAAATCTCAGCTTGGCTGTCCTATATTCAGCCAGACGGCTCGACTGAATAAGAAGATAAGCCCAAATTTTTGCTAAACAGCTGGACCAGATCTCAGCCGACACTGACCAGAAAACACTATAGGACCACTGGACCAGTAGTAAATAGCACCCTGCCTAATCAAGAAGTAAATTAAACCCTGAGACCGCCATTACAATTAGCATTTTTAGATCAAAAACGTGACCCTAAGCCAGATAGAGCTATACATGCATCCTAAAATTAAGTAAAAGTGTACATAGTTTATGTGTACTGGATCAAAAACAAATTCATCCTTTATACCAAACAACATTTTAAAATTCCTATATTCAGCTCAACGTCACACACATAATTGCAAAGATTTTTGTTTTACAAGGATTAGGAAAGACACTAGGCTGAATAATGGTTGACTGAAAGCTTTCACTTTGGTGACAAAAGTAGAGGATAAAAATATGGCAAACATGGGACTCTCTAAATATTCTAGAGGTGTGCTGACATAGCTTATGTGACTAAGCGTGACAATGGTGTGGCCTCCTCTGACTGGACTTATGCTAATGGTTCCTCTCCATCCTCCTCCTCCTCTTCATCGTCTTCTGGTGGTGTTTTTGGCTTGTTGGCTTTCCTCCTCCCTGAAGTTGAACGCATCAAAAGTTTGGCAACAGTGTCTCTGATTTTGTCAAACGTTTTCTCCGGGAGTAAATTTTCATTTATCATTCTTGAAATGTCATTTTCTGTCAGTCTTGTGAAGTACTCTGGTACTAGAATGCAAAAAAAACCAAAAACATGAGAAAGTACATCAAAACAGTAGATAACCAAATTCATGGTAAAATGTAATATTTGTACACCAATGTCTTGAAAACATGTTTTTTGGATAATTTATGCTTTCATATCAAGCTAACTAGATGAGTTCCAAATGTTATTTCTTTTGGAAAAAAAACTGTAGAATTGAAATAGCATTTTTTATTAATAAAACTCATTAGCTCAATTGACTTACCATACATTGGCACTTGTCCTGCAAGCTCTGCTACAGCTACATTGAATATATTCACACCTTCTTCATTCTTTGCACCTGAAATACATTCAGAAAAAAATTATTAGTTAGGAAATAAAAAAAACGATACACCCTCACCACAATCTAGATCATTTTAAATAAAAAATTTCAGAATTTTTATTGCTCCTCTTCCAGGTCTAGCTCTTCAGAAACACTTTTAGACTGCTTATTAACAAGCAGGCTTATTGAAAAGCTGCCGCCTAAAGCACTTTTTCAGATAAATGTATTGTTTTCAACATTATCAGGTTCTCTTACATGCCAAGTGACAAGAGGCCTCAATCGAAACTGCCCGGATGCAAAGGAGAGACACACTTTATAACATACCAGAATATATTACCAATAAATAAATCCTGATATGCAATATTTCAAATTAAACAAATTTATCATTGGGGTAAAATCCAATAATCTCAAGGTCATAGGTTCGAGTCCCAGTTCAAGTGAACAGATTTTATTTGGTCTACTATTGCAATATAGGTTTAATACCCTGATGATAAATTTGTTTAATATATAACCAAGCTAACACACTACTCAGTTGGCCACTAAAACTATAATGTTTTTTAAAGGGAAATGTATAAATATATTCACACCTTCTTCATCCTTTGCTCCTGAAATTCATTCAGAAAAAATAATAAGTAACAAAATAAAAAACAAATACACCATCATTGCAATCTAGAGAATCAGGATATCTTTAAAAGGAAATGTAACAGAATATAATAACAACTATGAAAATAAGATAATTTAACAAACAAATATGTTTAACAGAATATAATAACAACTATGAAAATAAGATAATTTAACAAACAAATATGTTTTCTCTTCTGATACACATCTATCTTATGAATATAGAACTTTACCTAGCTCACCTTTGACTGTTTTTCGAGGCCAAATATAGACCCTAATAGTTCTTTCTAAACTTTTTATGTCTTGACCAAAGATTGGACCCCTTGTCATGAATACATTGTGTGCTATCTCATGCTCTTGCAGGTAATTCGTCACAGTGAAAACATCACTGAAAAAAAAAGAAAACTTGTAATTTGTCACAGTGAAAACAGCACTAAAATAATTGAAAATTTGTAATTTGTCACAGTGAAAACATCACTAAAAAAAAGAAAACTTGTAACTATATATGGTCTTTGTTTTACTTACAGTGTACCCTCCCAGAGTTAATAATTATCAAAGAAATATGTTTTAAATATGTCTACACAAGAATTATCCTGCATTGATTTGTGCAAATTCGTCTAACTAGTTAGTTCATTATGTAATCCCATAAGAAAAAAAATCATCAAAATCTCACTCTGCCAGAAAATCAGCTGTACTACCATGAAGTTGGAAAACAAAAGCTCTAGAAGGCATGCCGATCATTTCATGCATACCTGACGTGATTTCTTTTACAGACTACAAAAAATAAAATGTGAGAAAAAATATAAGCATAGATTCATTATCAAAATAATGGGGTTTTGTTATCTTTTACTAGAAAACATATTCACCAGTAAACTTTTAATTAAATTATTCATTCAATCAGAGGATTTTCAGTATTCTTATAAGATTTTTCCTCTATTGTACAGTAACATAATGCGCAATATAAATACGTTTTTGCTTTGTTGACTTCCATGAAAATAAGGATGAGTGGAATAAGCAGGTAAACGCATAAAAATTCAAATATCAACATGAAAAAAACACATTCAATTGTCTGATTGGAAAGAATTTAAAGATTATCTTAACTCACCGCATTCTCAATCCTTAAAGGACGTTCCAAGTACCAGCCATGGATATGCTGATGGTTTACTGATGCAAGTCCACAAAGACTATTAAAACCAATACGGAATCCACTGAAATTTAAGCAAGAAATACATAGATATTCATATCATGAATAATATTGAAGTTATTCATTTATGAAAGATAAAAAGTTTCCCTTGAAACAAAGCTTATTTTTGTTTTTAAAAATCATATTGCTACCCCTACACATCACTTGAAAAATGACAAGGGATAAAATAACCTCATATTGACCACTAGTAACACTACACATAAAGCTTAGTCTTACTTGTGAGAACTGAGCATGATCATATCTAGGCTTAAACGAATAGCACGGCAGGTAAGTTGCTGAAAAAAATATTTAAAAAACTCCATAATAATATATCAGTAATTCTTGCAACATCCCTAATTATAACTTCAACATAATAAAATGTACTGAACAAATATATATATATATAATTATACGCATCACTTGGAAAGAACAATGCTCACCTGATAAAAACATTTTCCTGTTTCTGGAACAAGCAATATGTGTCCATAAGCCAAGGGGCTTACATTTATGAGGAGTAAGTTGGTATCTTCTAGTGACTAGGAAGATAAACACATGTATAACATTAAGCCTAAATTCCTTTTCTCTTAGTTACTAAGGGGTCTTAATTATTGCAAGTTTTTTTGAGAAAGTAATCATATCAAATGAATCTTGACCTTTAAAACAATCAAAAGGATCTATTTTTACAAATAGTTCACTCCTTGCATACTGCCTTGCCCTTTGATTAGGAGTGGGACAAAAAGAGAGATGTGTTGTGAGATAACAGAGCCCCAATATAAAGCCATCTCCACCAAATTCCTAATACAAAAAGACATTCATACTCCAGCATTTTATTTATTGAAAATAAAAATGTCAGAAGATAGCAGCAAGTCTTGTATTTCAAATACTGGAGATGTTTTTCTGTTTATTTTAGAAGATTTTCAAAAAGTGACAAGTTCTAACCATAGCAAGAGGCTCCATTGGAGGATCTACTCCAGATTCTGACTCCATTTCTTCAGATTCTGCAAGAGTTATTTTACTAGCATTCCCCATGGTATCAGAGTATGAGTCTGATTGTGTGACCTCACTTTCAGTGTCTTCTTCTGGAGGTGGTTCTGGTTCCTCCTTGAAATAAAACCTGGCGATAACTTCTTCATTTCTTACTCTGTTGAAGTTGAATTTTTTAGGATCAAAGGGCATATTTAGGCCATTCATATGCTCTGGTCTCCGCCTCTGTGTTCCACGTTTTGTATTCAGCTGAATCACAATGTTTAAAATAGTTAAGATAAATAATATTCTAAAAACAAATCAACTACTTTCTTGCACATAATTAGCAAATAGTACAATAGCAAAAATCATGACAATTGAATTTTTCCTTAGCCATTATTAATTATTCTAAAATAATCTTAGAATTCATTGTGAGACCATAAAACAACAACATTTTTAAAATCCTTATAAAATGTTGGTTCCCCCTTTTCCTCCTCCAAGATAAAAACAGAAATACAAAATTAAAAAAACTCTAGAAACCTGTAGAACATAGCGCAGATCCCCAGGAACAATTCGAGTGTCCATACCATTGAGGGTATACCTAAAATAGCCTTTAGACATTGCATAATCCCAGCCTGCATGAATCAATTCATCAAACTAAAAAATGAAAAAAATCATGTAAAAATATCTGTACAGACTTTTCTGTATTAGCTTTAGTTTAGAATAATTAAGACGAAAGAGACAAAAGACTAATTTTCAGTCAAAATGATAACAACGATTTCTATAAAAAAAATATTGAGCAATGGTTCAGGTTAACATAAATACAATGTTTGAAGACATTTTGATGAAGTTACTAGTATAGTTAGTCATACTAGGAGACACTATATAACTTACACCAGGTTACAACAGGCTGCCATTGGCAATTGTAGAAAAGTTATGCCACTTTCTGAATATTTCCAACCTGTGTTCCTTCTCCAAATTCAGTCAAATGAAGATTTCAGCATAAAAAGATGTGCTGTATGGACTGTTAGTGTTACAGTTAATGACAGGAGGTTTTGTATGAGTATTTTATGAAAGCCAATGTTTTACCTTACTCAATTTCTTTGCATCTTTACTTGTCCAAGGTGGTGTCTGGAATATGTAATCTTTGTCTGAATAGGTGAACTCCTTGGTATCGTTAAACTTAAAAAAAAACACGGGACAATAAAGCACATATTAAATTAGAATATACCACATTTCTTTATCACCAGAAAATACAGAGAACGTACTGAGATATTATAAGAAGAACCACTATGACTTAGACTATGTGTTTATTTCCTATAATATGACGTTTTATTGTTCAGTATTATGAGTATATGGCCGCTGACCACAAATATCTATCAATGGTGTTTTTTTTTATTGTGATTTGGACTATCTATTTATATTTAGCCACAAGCATTCTATATATATATACTTCACTTGAGAATCTTGTTTATTTTGTGTTGGTAACGAATACACAATTCCCATTCTACAACCCTTATATTATCGCTCAAAGCAAACGACAGAGACAGAATTCATCTCAAACAGGTATTTAGATATTCTATCATACAATTCTCAAAATAAAAGTCACCTTATTTTCCATCATGATATAGGTTTATTCAGACAATCATCCTATAATTTTTAAAGACACAATTCCCTATACTAGTAGAACGGCAGTGTTGTTTTGACAGATAGAAAACCCGTGCCCTCACTAATAATAAAGTACAAGTACCCTATTCTACCGTTTGTATAAAGTTGATGATACTGGATGCATGCAGAATACTCCACAAAAAGATTTAGATAATAGCTTTGTCATAATTTTTCTAAAGAAAAATACATAATTGTACAAACGAACAATTTATCTATTTGATATTTATCCTTTAAGTTTGAATACAATACTGAAATCCATTGTTTTGTGGGTTTTTAAAAAATAAAATGCTGATTTTTGGGGGGGAAAATAAAAGGGTGTGTGAGGGTGTGTCTCAAGTGAAATTCAGTAAAAAATCAGCAATTTTTCTACATTTGAAGCATAGTAAATTATCTGTATTATATGTGAAAATTGAAAAAGCTATAGAGCTATAATCAAATCTTTGAAGTTGTACATTGACTTAGAGTACATCTGTATGCAATTTATAAAATATTATTCAGTGACATTTTTTACCATTTTCTCTTGTAACAACTTATAAATTTATGAATCTTTGACATTGGATTGTCCATCTTGGACAGTAGGTGTATAATGGATTACAGTGCCCGAACTCCAAAAAGGAAAGAGTGGTATCAACAGATGGAAAAAAATAACAAAAACATTTTCTTTGTTTCTTTTGGACAGTACACATTTTACTTTATTTCACAACATAAACATGGTAGTCTACAGAATAATCACACATTTATTTTCTCCATTTTCTCATAATATGGTGATATAATTTCAACTACTACTGCGGTGCATGGCGAGTTGTTGCTTTTTTTTTCATATTCATTGTGCAGTTTTATCATAGATCTAACATCAATTTATGGTTCCATGCAGTCGATACATTTCAGACTACATGTATATAAATACACAGTACATGTACAATTATCAATATTTCCTATTGCAAGGTTTAATAAATGTAAAATTATTATCATTTCCCATATTGCAAGGTTTAATAAATGTATATTTGGTGGATATCAATTCAGGGATTTCTTGGAACAAATAAAGTAGACAAATTACAAATGAACATGTTCATAAACACCACATTATTTGAGATCCAGGTCTCGGTATTTCTAAAATTGTCACTAATGAAGAACAGAAGAAAACATAAAGTTACATGATTACACAGAACAAATAAACACACAATCTCAATTATAAATTACATATTCATTATCAGGGTATTACACTGAATTATAAACATGGTTGGAATGTCAAATACAACTATTAATATCACAAGTAAACTCATCTTGGTTTAGTCTAAAATATTTGCTTTTTCATAGCAAAATTTATAAAACGAGATCTATTTATCAATCAACATATTTTATCACTAGGATGTAAATAACAGTATCATAATGATGCTTATAAACAATTATTTTGAATTGATGCCAGTGTTGTAAAGAAACACAGCAAATAAAATTGAAAAAAATACAAACAAATATAATTATGTGTCATGGGACATTTTCATAAGTAACAGAATTGAACTACACATACCTGTACTACACCATGTTATGCAAGATTTCAATTGTTTTGTAATTGTTTGACTTTTAAAAAGATGAACACACATATGGGAATGAAATGAAGATCACAAATTTCAATGAAAATATGAATAAAATTAAGAAATCATATAACGGAATCAATACAGTTACAGAAATGAAAATATAGATATGTCTTCTAAGTATATAGCTATATAAATATTAATGAGATATTTCTAATATTTGCATTTGTGATAAAATCGTACATGATCGATGAGGTCTTATTTCATCGGGGTTCCATAATTATATATATATACGATCCCTCACAGAGCCCTGACATCAATGTAGGTTATTTCATTCTGGCAAGGTAAAAATGTAAACTTATTTTTATCAGTCTTTTATCAAAATTAAATTTGAGTAGTTAACATTGCAAGATAACTTTAAGATAGAAACCCAATGATAAATTGTAAATGAAAAAAAGAAACCAATTAATTCTGCATCTGCATTTCGACTGATTAAATTAATTGGGATTGTATATATTTCAATCGACTAGTATATTATGATATTGAAAGTAAATATATATCAATGGCAATGATACTTCTGGTGGGAAATATGTTGGAATGCTGGTAATTTCAGTTTGAAAAAAAAAAAATTGGCAGGAAGGGTGTATATTTGTATCCCCCAGTAGAGGGCTATATATCTGTGTCTTACAACATAGAAATCAAAATACAAAGAAACAAATAAAAGCAGACTTGAACTTCAAATTAATATCACTGTATGTTCCATATAATGCTGAATGTGTTTCTTTCCAAGTAC
>JAVSBT010138763.1:0-12390 GCA_033118115.1 Pharyngocirrus eroticus | reverse complement strand
TGGGCCGGCCCCCCCCCCCCCCCCCCCCCACAACATATGTTTCAGTATACTCTTGGAACACGAGTCTCACTGAGTGAAAGCTGTATTTTTTTCAATTATTTTCCTGGGGGAGGGTTAAATTGAATAAAGTATAGCAATCTAAATAAATATTTCAAGAAAGTTTCTTAAAAGTTTTCAACTCTTTAATCACATGGGGCAATCTTTGTAATCATATTTTTTCTTTTTAGGCTCTGGGATCACAATGTCCAACACAGAGTACCAAGAAGAATATGGCAGCCCTAGTGCCAGAGCAGCTGCATTAGCTGCTAAAAAGAATGAACAAGATGGTCCCCAACTATGCTCTGCAAGCCTAGAAAAGCAACCAGTCGGAGGAATGAACCAATTTCGACATGAGCAAAAGTTGAAAGAGATGGAAGAAGCTAGAAAAGGAAAGATGCCTGCGGTTGATGGCCCATTTGTTGCAACTTCGTACAGTGGGTCTGATCGAGGCACACATAGGGTCCAGCCCCATTGGAGAGATCCAAGATGGTCTGATGAAACAAGGGCCAACTCTGCAGCCATGTATGAACCAGCTGATAGAGACCCTTGCCAAAGACAAAATTTCTACCTTTACCGTTGGTCCCCATCCAATCCTACAGTTGCTGCACAGCCCTTAGCTGTTCCAGATGTCCACAAGCTGAGATATATGCACAATAATTACATGACAGGTGATGACTGGTACTAAGAATTGATATGTCAGTAACTCAGCCCCATATAGAAGGACCATCACTGGAGGGGCACGAAAACAAATCATGCCCCTGAGGGAAAACTGCATCCATACATTTATAATAGATTATATTGACGTACATTTATGATAGATGCTATAAACTTTCAATATTTTTTATAGGCTTTATAATTATGTAGACAAAAAATACATAAGCATATATATTTCATGCATTTATGATTTACTGGTAATTATAATTACTCGGACAAATCAGAAGCACTGAATCAATCATTAGAATTGAACTCTTTTTTCTACTTAATTTGTATGAATAGTTTTTCAGAGTTTTAAATAACAAAAATCATGTTTAGTGGAAAGAGGATGTGACTTCAACACAGCCATGATGCATTTGAAAGGGTTTTTATGTATTGCATTGAATGTAAAGAGTAATGAACAGAATTATTTGGATTGTATAAAGTTGATCAGAGTTTAAAATTGACATGATTATGTTTGGTTTGCAAAAGCAATCATACTAATTGGTTCTCATAAGATGACATAATCACATTGATATAATAAATTTAGTAAATTAATTGGTGTGAACTGTTTGTTTGTTATAACCATTGGGTAGGGCAATACATGAATCGTTTTTTCTGCCTGAAATATATAAATTGTAGAGTTTTACAAATGTACTGTTAGAACAACCAGTTCTACTTCTAGGTGATCATAAGAGAGATCTAATTTATAAAAGCTTATGATATAGTGCTTGATTATAGAAATGTTCTGCACAAACAAAAAACTGCACTAGTTTTTTAAATTAGATGTACACTAGCATGATAATATAATGCATATTATAAAATATTAAATTAATTCAAAGAGCGCTAGATAAAGATAGGTTCTAATGCTTACAATAACAAATCTTGTGTGTTCATTAAGAAAAAATATTTAACTGCTTATAATTATATCAATATCAGGGAATGATTTAACTTGATTTGCACAATTTTACCAAACTTGACAAACTGCTAATCAAATTTAAAGCCAACTGCTAATCAAAATCCTAAAAGTGCTAATCTATTTTGAGTCACTAAATTATTTCTAGAAAATATCACAGATAACAAAGGATTTCTTCTTCAGTTATATCTGACTGCACAGTGATACTGTAAAGTGTAATTTGAAGCAAAATTTGTAAATAAAAATTAATTTACAACATTGAGTATCATTGCTTTTTTTATTATTTCATAATCTTCACTCTCCCTCACGATGTTAACACAATGATAATTCAACTTAATAATTTCAAGATAATGAGAAGATATCAAAAATATTTTATTTTAAATTTTATGTTCCTATTTTTTCTTCTACTCTTTTTGAGAAAGCAAGGACAAGGATATAGCCACTGGGATATTGAATCTCGGAGGGTGCATTTCAAAGCATCATAATTTAAGAAAGCATATTTGTAAATATTGCGTCTGCTTTATTTTGCCCATTATACATTCTCGAACTTAGACAAGCTAAATAACCTTCCTTCATGATATGTCGGTCTCGTAAAATGTAAGCTTTGTCTAAAACCGGCCTGTGTAAGCATTCGCGAGACCAACTGTTACGTCACAAATAGCTAACAATGAACGCTATCTGGTGGTAAAAACAACAACCACAAGTCCATCCTTTCGAGGTGAACACGATCAGAAATTGTAAAAATCCCGAGAAAAAAAAGAAAGAAAGAAAAATGGGTCGTGAACACCTCTATCCACCTAAAGAGAGTAAGTCATGATTTTCAAGTCGTACCTTATGTGGATTCTGTAAAGATAAATAATCACGGGAAATTCTCAATAAAATATATAAAATCCCCACCCCCACCCCACCCATGTAATTGAAATCACAGGAGGATTTCGGCTACTTCAGAATTGAATACTACATCACATTTACGAAAAAAAGAAACTTAATCCAGGCCATTGTTTGAAAATGTCGACAAACGACCGTTCACGTGGTAATTGAAAATTTATTTGCATTTTATCATTACAGTGAAACCTCTTTGTATGATGTTACATGTATAATGATAATCAATTTTCCTGTATGATCGCATAATTGCTTAGAAATTCATTCTATTTGTCACAAGTTAAGTTTGTAAACCCAGCTATTTTAAGGATTATTCTGTTTTTACTTCAGAGGATCATGCAACCCACCACAACATCAGTGAATACTATGAACAATATTGCATGAAGAAAAAGAAAAAGAAGCAAAGTCCAGAAGAAATCCCATCATCTAGCGCCACCTATGAACGTCAGCCTGTTGGAGGCAGAGTGCAGTTCAAGGCTGAACAAAGGGCCAAGGCTATACTTCAAGAGCAGAAGAGACTGGCTGCACAATGTAGGAATGTATCCGGATTACCAATTGTAGATGAAATGTATGTTTCTCAAGATTATTCCAAAAGCTGTCAAGGTTCACATAGAGCCGTAAATTGTTGGCAAGACCCACGTTGGTCTTCAGAATCAAGACCAACAACCTCAACTTTGTATGTTCCATCAGAAAGAGATCCTTGCCAAAGACAGCACCATACAGTTTACAGGAGCACCCGTTTTTGTCCACAAGATACTCCCTGCTGTCCCCTATCTGTCCCAGATGTGCATAAAATGAGATACATGAATAATCAATACATGACACCTGATGACTGGTACTAAAAGTAATAACTTTTGTTTTAAAAAAATGGCAAAATCATTAAATGTGAAAAATGTTATCCCCTAAATTCCCTTATAAATGGTTAAAAAAATCTGATAAGGAGTCATCTTTGCCTCAAAGGGAAATTTAAAAGCCAAAAAATATTTTAGTTAAGAGAAAAATATATGCAAATGTGTATTTGCTAATTTGGGGAAAGTTGCCGTTATTGGTAGTAATCAATCAAATGGCCAATAAAAGACGTGAACAAATAAATCAAAGTTGTTTTTGTTTATTTTCATTTGGATGACAATTGAATGTTATCAATACCATAATTATGAAACTATTTCAATCAATTGGTTATTGAATAATCCATTTTACTTTTGTAAAAAAACTAAAATGCCATGCACATACCAATAAAACAAATGGAAGCTCATTGTTTTGATGTTTAAAGAATTGAATAAATCAGAACTCCTATTCAAACCAATTTATATATGACTATAAAAAAGTTATTCCCCAGTACTGAAATACCTCAATGCTACCTAATCCAACTCTAAAAGCATTTGCAGGCTTCAAGGACAATAGATCCTCCATCCTGATGGGTATTTTTACACTCAGCAGTTTGTTGGGAATATTTGGATTCATCATTATTTGGTGTAGTACTGAAAATCAGAAATCATTTTAATAACTGCAAAATACACACATTGATTATAGATGTACATGTATATAATCATGTAAGATGACTCCATTGTGTACACAGATAATATAATTGTATGTATAATAATTATGTATAATTCCTCTACAAAAATATGAAGCAAATTTTTACACAAATAGAAAAGAAAATATCATATTTACAAGACTTGCTATACAAATGAAAAAAATATGATACAACTTTTAGACGAAGAGCAACTCTATTACAGATCTTCATTGGCTGTAATGTATCAGGCTTCCTTGTGTATCTATACAAATTTCTATTTGACTATTTACATAAAAAGGTTCACATTTCAAGCACCACTGTATAATAACCCACCTTCCAGCCAATTAGCTTCTTTCGTTTTTTTAACTTCAGTTTCTGTGTTTGACAGCACCTTGGCTTATGTACAAATTCGATGCACTGGACATTATATACTTTTTTTTTAAATATCCATAAAATAAATCAGTTTCAAAAAAGTATGTATAATACTATATAAAATAATTTCTCAAAAGTTTAACTTGACAATTCCTGGTATGCTACTCATGTTTATGGTGTTTGATTTCACCATTTTGCATGGTATATAATTTTAAACCCAAACTTTCATAACTTTTCTTTTTACCATATCACAAGACTTTGTCATGGCTTGTTCTGAATTTTAGAATAATTGTAAAACTTTGATTTCATTGGAGCTTACTGGGACAAAAATTATAAGTTTGATACAGTAGATGACTTTATGATATACAGATTTACACTAACCCTCCCTCTATAACATTTTTCGTTACATCTTTCACCATAAACTATCTATAATAATGTAGTTCAAAAACATTTTCTGACATTGATTACTACTATTTTGTTCAACTCAGAGGAGTATATCCAAACATGAACCCAATGTGCATTTAAAGAACTGGCTTAGCCTGAAAATGACTATTACAATAATTAGTCCCTTACTATTTTGATGGATCCATGCAGCAAACATTATATGAACTCCATCACTTTGCTACTTTTTTTTATCACAGTTCAACTATAGATTTTTGTTGTTGTATTCAGCATTTTGCATCACAGTTTTTGAGCAAACTACTTTCCAATTTCACTTTTACCCAATTCAACTATCACTTGAGTAACTCTCTTTCTTCAATAAAAATTGACAGTAAAAAATACATCAAAAACAATGCCACAACTCCAAATTTCAATTAGAGGGGCTTTGTTTACTTCAATGTGAGAGCCAAAGTAGCCTTATCCTGTATTAAAGAAGAGAATCATAACACATATTAAAGTAAAAAAAGGTTATTCAAAAGTGACTGTAATGCCTTTTAAAGTAATTTGTTCAATACATGAACATTGTTAACCAACCATTCAACTCAGTTGAATTTTTTTCACATAACTACCATTCAATTCTCTTACAACTTTTCCATAAGGACTGTAGAATGTGTCGATTCATTATAAAAGATATTTGTACACCAATTCCTCAATATCATCCAATGACTTATTCATCCACAGATTTGTCACTGCTTTTTCTTTTGTTTTCCACATCACGTTTGGTTTCACTCAATGCTTTTGTTTTGATAAAATCAATTTCTCCATAATCTGTAGCATTCCCTGAAATCAGATTCACTGGTGGTGACCTAGTCTTTGATGTAGGGCTTTTCTCTGGATCAGAATGGTCAAGATCTAGATACTGTACCTCTTTGGACTTTCTTGGGGCAGGTGGCTTTTGCTCCAGCCCAGGATTCTGCAAAGAACAATTGGTATTTATCAAAACATGAAAAAATACTACTTCTTATAAAGTTCAAACATCAAGGGATACATCATAGAATGTACAACCCAATGACAGCAGATCAAATTCTAAAATTTTGATATTCCACTATACTTTGCCATTTTAAGGTAAATCAAATATTCTTTATAAACAAAAGGAATAAAACAAATTCAGCTTTTTCATTACTTAACATACAAACTTTTCAATTTTGAACAACATCTTTGCAAAAAAAGGTTTGTTATATACTACTACAATCATGTAGAATGACTAGAAATGTTTTCATAATCCTAATGTCATCTGATACTTTCTAAGACAATGCTTGTCTAGAAAAGTACAACCCTGTCATACCTTAAGACTATCAGATGACTGGTTATGACTTTCAGTACTGGTTCCACTTTCATCATCACTGTCTGATGAATCTCGTCCACCCCTTTTAGTCGGCAAACGAACGTCATCAGATCTTCTGCAATTATAAAATGTAAGCAGGAAAATGAATTTACATGAGTATTGTATCTATTGAATACTATTGAAATGTTAACTGTTAGAGATATAGCTATAATACTATATGGGTCAAACAGTTTTATTTGAAGAAGAACATAAAGATTTGAACAAATTCATGTTTATATTTAAATCTTTGTCCCTAGTTTTAGTTTATTGTGAATAGTTTGATGATATGAACAACTTTTTTAGGGCAGCAAGTGCAGCGAGGAAAATGAAACATCTTCATAAACAAGACCAAAAAAAGCAGTTTTAAATATTCTAAACAATGTAGATTGTATAGTCTATCAAAACTCCATTTGCCAGGCAATAAAATTCCTGGATTTTCAGTAGATAATCCTATTTAAAATTGACAGTATTTGAAACATTGTAATCCTAATTATGCATAGCATTGGTTACAAGTACTTACATATTTCTCTTAAAACTCTGTGTCCTTTGAGTCTGGTGTACTGTATAAAATTCTAAAAAAGAAAGAATAAATACTCCTCATTTATTTGATTTTACAATAGTAAGTCTTCTTGATAAGTAATAAAATGTCAATTAGCATTATTACGAAGAAAACAGTTAAATATTTCAACTTATGAACTTTATATCAACTATAAATTATCAAAGTTTAGTCTGCTGGTTTTGCACCTAAATTAGATATCACCCTTTCTTTAAAAAAAAAATTTTCTTTGACTCAACATTTTAAAACACAAAATAATGTAAAATATTACGAAGAAAATGTTGGGGTTGACTTAGCAAAACAATGTTTCAATGCTTTTTAAAGTACAATTATATTTACAAAATGCAGAGATGAGTAATTGCTTACCATGTTTAGCACCAAGAGATTGTCTTACAGGAACATTTGTCATGGACATCAGAGGGGGTGCTTTACAGCTTCCCTTTTCTTTGGTTACTCTTGAATGTAATGAATGACTTGGGTGAAACCCTGAGCCCCTATTGTCACTCGGTAAACTGCTAACTCTATCCAAGTTTTCATAGTTTTGTAATTGTTCATTTCTCATAGAGAAATACTGGTATCCTGGTGACTGGGCATTTCCCTGCATTGGGACATAAGATTCCTGCCCAGCCAATTGTGGTAGAGGCTTAGGCTTGTTGGATTTAGGGGGAGGAAATGACATCCCTAGAATATTAGCATCATTGCTCTTCTGTTGTGGAGGAACATCATATGTGTCATCTGCAGGGGGTACATTGACACTTAGATTTCTTGTCAAAGGCCTAGGGGAGTTGTATATAGGCTGACTTGTTGGATTTAAATTGTAATATTTAGTTTGTTGATGAAGTGAATCTCCTCCCACATCTTTCACAGGGGGAGGGGGTACACTTCCTAGTAGGCTAGTTTCTGATACAGCATGTCTTGCTGGTGGTATGTCATAAGTTTCTTGTCCAACAACTCTGCTATCCCTGCCAATTGTACTTGAATGATATGGCTTTGGAACTTGGTGCAAAGCACTGCTTGCAGATTTGGGGATGTCATAGGTCTCTTGCCCTTTCAAATAGCTTTCCCTGGCTGAAGGACTACCTTGATAAGGGGCTTGGGGAACTTGATGTAGGGGGTCAAAGTTAGCCTTTGGTATATCATAAATATCATCAAAAGCGCCCTGAGAACCTGTTGTGTATCGCTTTTGGGAATTATCACTGTTAGATGACACAGATTCTCTGAAAGATACATTCTGATCGATTGTTCTGGGTGGTGGTACGTCATACCAATCCTCCCCACCATATGACTGTCTTGTTTGCTGTGGAACTGGTGGCACCTGATTCCAACTATCACGTGCCATATTATGTTTCTCCTCTTGCCATCTTGGGGGAACTGCATAAAAATCATCCGTTACAGGAGGCCCATCTTGATAACTCCTACAGGCTGAGGGTGGTACTTGGTAAACATCTGATTGACGGGTATCAAAATCACCTCTAGGTGGTACTTTGTATAGACCTTCATCCATGTTGTCCAAGTTCATGTATGGTGTTTTTCCTCCATCTATTGGTCTGTGTGGATCCCTGATACCAGTTTTAGAAGGTGGTGGTGGAGGGGGTTCATCTGGAATACTTTCTGTACTTTTTCTTCTTCCTCCACCTCCCCACATTTTATCCCCAGGGGCTGGTGGCACCACATCAAGAGGGGATGCTGGCATTGTGGGTAGTTTGACTTCTCTTGCTTTCTTAGGATCACTGTAACATTCTTCTAAAGGAATGTAGGAATCTTGTATGTGAATGTTATTATTCTGCGGCAATGGAGAAACCCGCTGAGGACTATGTTCTGGTCTTGGTGGGACCTCTTCTGTTCTTGGCGGTGCAACTGTAGCTGTAAGACAAATCAATAACCATCCATTTTACTATCTAATGTTAACTGCTCAACCCAAAACAGTTCTAGAAATTATCCACTTCTAAAACCTTGAACACAAATAAAGGGATGAACACAGAATATATTTCCCCTCTACCTTTGTGGAAGTACAGCAAGTAAGTTCTTTTAAAAATATATGAAATAGTTTTTAATGATATCATTATGTTTACTACCAAAATATGTTGATGAATTTATTTTACAAATCAAAACATCTTACCTGGTTGTTGCCTCTGTGTTTGTGCTGGCACAGGGGAGGCTTGGGGTGGAAGTTCTTCATCTCTCACCACATCTGGCAGAAACCCACAGACTTTACACAGACATTCTACCCACTTGGTCATTTCTTCTTCTGTGTCTGCCGCCAAGAAATAAGTCCTACTTTTTGCCTTGTGCTTAGTCTTGAGTGAGAAGAGATATTTGTAATGAGATGAATTCAAAGCAGAGTGGATCAATTCACACTGGGTCAGGTCTATGGACCCAAGCACTTTCTTACAATGACTATCTCCAAAGTAGTCAAGAGCATAATTTCCTGGAAGACTGCTAGGTGGCAGGTGGAGGACAAAATATCGCTTTCGCCATTTCTGTAAAAGACAAAAAAAAAATCAAAATTGTAAGTAAGATCCTGTTTACTGTTCTAATTTACCAAAGAAAGTCTACTTTCCATTTAGGTGTTTCTTTTCCTCAATTATAATTAGATGATCAATCCAAGGGCATCATCACTATAAAAAAGAAGAAGTGAATACACATAGATTCAAACTGCTCCTTCTTGTCCTCTGATGACTCAATCAGTGTCAATGTCTAAAATATAATCTATACCGACACACTCAGAAAAGGTAAATATAAGATAATAATACCATAAGTTAGCTTTAAATTTCTTTTTAAACTTTGATGAAAAATACATATAACTGTGATGTTGGTTTACTCAATCATCTCGTACACGTCATTGTTTCCAGTCAAGTGACCCATCAAATTTCATTAGAATAGCTAATGAAATGATTACAATAAATAGTCATCCAAAACTAGAGTAATTGTAATGTCAATAAGAAATATGCTGATGGAAGATAAATAGCAGTCACAAAAACACCACACAAAAAAACCTCTGATGAAACTGATTAAATTACAAAGAAATAAAAACCTACTTTTTCAGCAGCTTTTCAGTGATTAGGAATATTACAACAATAATGAAGGGCAAACAGTTTTTGAAAACCCAAAAACTTAACCCATACACACCATGTGGTAAAGTTCTATTTTTAGAATCTTTAGAAATTCCAAAATGAGTATGTTATATAAAAATACACCAATACTATGTCAAACAAAGTCTGTCATAACAATATAGGTTTTGACATGATGAATTATTTTGACCTACCTTCTTTCATTGATTTCATTTTTCACATGCCATTTCTATAGAAAGCCCAACCATGGAGATATCAATTAGTTATACTGAATAACAAAATCTTGTCCCTTTTGTGATCAAATTACCAAAACAACAGTTCAAAAAACTACATCATTTTTCATTCCTATGTAATCCCCAGCAATGATAAACTACAGGAGGGTGTAGTGAAAGTTCCAAGTCCAGACTGGATCCTGTTTTGTTAGCCAATGATATCAGTTCCCAATGACAACATATTTTGACTTATATACTTAGAATACATAATCATTGATAAACGGAATAGAAACAAATAAACCAATAAAATACCAGGCCCTTGAACAAAACAAGCTAAAATTTACATTCATCAATTCAATATATTTGACATTAAAAAAATTAGCTAAAAATATTAGTTTTCTAACAACTTGTGCAATACATCAACAAAGAAGTAATATTATATCTAGATAACAACACTGCTTTGTGTTTATCCTGACACTGCATATTTTCTTACTGTCACTGCTCTTCATATTTCATGTATACATTCACATGAAGAATTTCGAAAATCATCACACTTGTTATTAACCATGACATCATAGCTATACTGTATACATGTATATGTAAAAAAAAAATCAAAATCTAATAGCTGCTTAGCCTAAAAGCTCTCTTACAGGGGGTATGTGACACCATTGACAAGAACAAGAAAAAGAGATCTTTCATAATAATCACAGCTAACTATTTCTAACTTGAAATAGATTTTTTCCAACTTGAAATGGATTTTTTCCTATCTTTAAAAATGAAGATGAGAAGTGAGAAGCCATGTTATCTGTGTCTAGCGATTAGCAATAGGTATTTGCCTAACCTTTCAACAACCAACAGCAAAAGGAGAAAACATCTCATCTGCTTTCTTTGGCCCAAGTTAAATACCTGTATAGAGAGATCTTTATTTATTATTTGTTTCAAATTGCTACTACTATGCTTAGATTTTATGCACAGTTTTACCAACCTATAGTCATTTCTTTCTTTTTTATGTTATCTTTTTTTTCTCTGTAATACACACAAGTTCGTCTGGAGTTTGGATTTATGATCTGTAGCCTGATTTTTATTTTTACCATCACATCATGCAGGAGAGTGCATGTATGTATATCATTTAACTGGTGGTTCTGGAAGTGCTTGTTTGATTTTGAGAGAAATGTAAGAATATGGAACTTACGAATGAAAATTGAAAGTAGTCAAGTTTACACTTGATTTTTTCTTTCTTAATTAACAAGCTAAGTGGTCCTCTGGCTAGAAACTCTATATAGCGTCTTTTATAGGTAAATAATAATTTAGCATATAAGAATATCTCCTCTTTATTTATTTCAGTTCAACCCCCCCCCCCCCCCCAAAAAAAAAAACCCCACACCAACAGAATGTCATTGAGATTTATTTCATGTCATCCTTGATTGTTTATGTATGCCAGAAACTTACAAAAGTGAAAAACGATGTTATATTGTCCCTGCAATTTTCAATGATAGCCAAAAATTCATCTCTTTGTAATTTAATTGTCGCAAATAGAATGCGTCTATGTATAAGACATGCCTGGGATTAGGCTAATCTAATGAAATTGTTGCATGCATGCAGCTATAGCAGTACTAGTGTTAACTGTTGATCAAGAAGTAAATAGGGGAATGCAATAACACTAATATCATTTGGTGTTTGCTTTAAAATTAGTCATTCATTGTAGCAATTGCTTGGATTATGGAACAAACTTGGTGATTTTTGTATGAAAAAATAACTCAATTTTGTACTTTACCAGTAATTTGGCAATAAGCGAGACCAAATTATGCAGATTGAATGATTTGAATGTCTTTGTGAACCTGCACCGATAATTTTCTGTTAGGTAGGTTAAGTTATTTCTCTGCAGATGACAGGGCAGCTGAACATGTTTATTGATGTCTGAATTTTTTTTAAATTCTTCAGGTTTTTTATACCCATCCATGTATAGTTTCTTTTGCAATTTTTTAATACAAACAATTGCATGCATACATATATACAGATATGACAAATATTGCCAAGAAGATAAGTGTTTCGTTTGTTACTTTTCTGAAGGAACAAAACTCCCTTACCATGTTAGTATTAAAAAAATGTTGTGTGTCCATGGCCATACGTTTATAAGAAGGAAGCTTTTTTTTGTTTATATCTTGGTGTAAAGGTAAACGTGGCGGGCTGTTTTGTGATAAAAAAAAATGTTCTCAGGACTAAGATGTTGCACTATTTGAAGAAAAGCGGCACCGAATCCTTTGGAAGTTAAGGATACTTGAAACATTCTATATGCAAACATGATTCTCTGAAAAATCCTCATTGTATGACAATGGGACAAATTCAATTTAAGAGACCTGAAATCAAGACC
>JAVSBT010138652.1:0-14752 GCA_033118115.1 Pharyngocirrus eroticus | reverse complement strand
TCGTTGGGACCTACTTAACCCATTTCAGGCCAGAGACCTGAAACTTTTTGAAAAAAGCTAAAAAGGGACCCCCCCTACGGCGATAAGGACCATGTTCATGTGATATTGATAGACTTATTTAGTATTAGGTGTGTCCAAAGGCCTGTTTTGCATACTACTAGGCATGCCTGCCTATAGGACTATTAGAGAAAGCTCACACAGGAGACCTTGTGTCAAATATTCACTCTTGTATTTTTGGTCATTGTTTCTACTTTTCTTTCACTTGGCAAAACACAAAATCAAAAACAGATTGCAGAAACTGTAGAAATTGCAAAAAAAGTTTGTGTAATTGTCCAGAAAATACCAGATTTAGAAAAGGTCCCGGATGTGGGTGGAAAAATTGGTAAGTTACTTTAGGATTTATTTTTGCAAAAAAATGGATTACTTTTAGCAGTATATTAGACCAATGTCATTCAATGTATTATAATCTGATCAACACTGTTCATAACACACTTTTGGTTTACATTATACTACATGTACCTTTTAATTTGTCTCCAGGTGAACTTAAAGAGAAGGCAGAGGATGTGCAGAATGTGATTGACACTGTTTGTGATTTTGTCAATAACCCTATTGACACGCTAGTCAAGCTTGCAAAAAAGTATATTGGTAAAATTCTGAAGGCAGTTGGAAACTTTCTGTTTGGGAAATCTGACCCACCGCCAGGTATGAACTTCTAAAATAGAGGTCGAATATTTTGATTTTCGAACCACCATGAAATGAGTAGAAAGATTTTTAGAACTGTTCACATGTTTTGTTCAATGATTGGGTTGTTCAACTCGATTCATGAAGTTCATTTTTCATTTTGCTTATTAGTGATTTTGAATGTCTGTGTATTTTCCGGGTACATTTGATGACTTGTACTCTTGTCTCATTTACCACTGAATCCGAAAATGTTGTTTACCAAGTTGATAAACAAAATGCACCACCCCATTTCTTTCATATCACCATAGCATTTTATTTTAGATATGTTTAAAACATAAACCATTAAACTTTTGAGAGGTTTCTGACTTCACTGAATCCAAAAATAGAAAAATAGGATTTGAAAAATCCATCCTTGGTTTGGAATTTGGGGATTTTAGAACTGAAATTCATTTTCAAAGTGACCATCTTTTTCTCTGATATGACTAAAACATGGCCCTAGTCACATTTTATCTGGTAAAACAAGATGTCTGCATTAATTAGGTCAAGATGCAACTAATAATGTTGTTTACCAATTTGAATATTGCTGTTAAAGGTGTCAAATAAAGGGAAAACAAAATGTCTGGATTCACCATGTCAAGAATAGGATAAAATCACTGTTTACCAAGCTCTACTAAAAATACCTTAAAAAACTATAACTTCTTTTTGATAAAATGCTTAAAGAGTGCTAGTATAAAGTATATAGGGTATGCACAGTGTTACTGAAGGCATTTTAAGTTCAAAATAATATCACTCAAGGTTTGTTTATGGATTTTGAATCTGTGAGGTCTGCTTAGTCTAGAAATGATTTTCGTCGAAATCAGAAAATTCGTCCACTGTTATCAGTCTTTGTCAGCGGTTCTATAAATAATGTTTGAATGGTGATAAAACCAGAAAGAGATCACTAGGGGCAACAAAGGCCATGCAGTATATTATTTAAGAAAATCAATTTAAATACCATCTATGGAATTATTTTTACAAACCAATTGATTCTTTTGCATAAAAACCTTATGTTACACCTAACATATATCTGCTATGCCTCTTTAATGAATAATCTAATGATACTTATTGATTAAAGGTCAGTAACTTGAAGTCTAAACTTGAAAATTTACTCAATTCATTAATTTGGTGCTTGGTGATTCTATGTCTATGTTAATACCTATATTTCTACAATTGATCACGTTTGAGGATACTTATGTACACGTGTATACATATAGAATGTAAAACTCTGAATATTTTTTGAATTTTGATTTCCCAAATAGAGTGTTAAATTAGTCATGAGAGGGTCCAAAATTGGGGAAAGAGGTACATTTTTCAGGAAACTGCAATCCTTACTCAAGGTCATAAATCCTGAAAATTATAGAAAAAGATATGTCTTTAACCATTAAAAACTATGCAAAATTCATCTTTAGGTGTAATTCACCTTTAGACTAATCCTTACAACTTCAATTTTACCTTTTGTATGTGAGAAATTATCCAAGAAGTGTATAAAACCAAATTTGTTGAAAATTCAAATGCCATATGATAAAAAGGGGGCGGGAGATACCCCAACTTTAAGGGGGTCAAAAGCCAAGTGGACACATTTTCTGATGTCAACGAATACCATCTCAGCAGACCTTTTTTGAACTTAAAATGCCTTCAGTACAAGGTGTATACCATCGCCTACCACTTGGTGTGGTTGCTTACTTCATTATTACGTTTAATGTAATCCTCAGTTCACCCTCTCAATCATTATTAGTACTTGTATGTTATACAAAATGTGATTTTGGCATATTTGCAAGATTATTTTCCATTTAGTTGCAAAAATCGCTTCGACTCAAAGTATACAAGATTGTAGGCCAAGCGCTCAAAGCAGGGGCACATTAAGTTTTATAAAGACGTTGAAGATTTTTCGTTTTTTCGTACAGCGTGCATGTGAAGGTCATAGGCTGGCCCCAAAGATACGTTTCATTTTGACAATGCATTTGTTTGGAAACAGGGCGCGCGACACGTGCCTGCAAAGAGTCCGACTTGATTTGGCGTGACAGTGATAGGCACCTACTCCAAGGGTCATGACCTTGTTTAGAGAAGTTCATAGCCATATATGGCAAAAGGGGACCTCCGATGAGTACAGGTCCATTGGAGGGCTATCTGGGCAAGTACTTTTAGCCTTAACCAATCAATCAACCAAAAAGAAAATTCCACGAAAATCAGTCACAAATAATTTGATTGGAGGAATCGCCTTGCAAGGTGCTCTGCCAAATAAGGTTGAGAAGCCAGGGCCTTATGAAGAATGAATCAATGACCCTGGTTCGCGAGGATGCATTTAAGCCTATTCAGACCTAGAATTATAAGTTTCACATTATTTTGTGTTTTCATTAAAACAAAACGATTTGTATAATTAACAGAAAAGCAAAAACGCCTCTTTGCTATAAAAGGCGATCTTCGCGAGAAGAAAGAAAAAATCTTCCACACATACCACATCCAGCTAATCGTGTAGAAGGTTACTAGGCTATTTTAAATAAAATATCCGCAGCGCATCACACACATTTCAAATTTCTTTTAGAAAGAAACCCTAAATAGTAAAAGAATGGTTTTCAGACAATCATACACACCGACAGTAACCTGGGAATCTCCTTTAATTTACCTTAAATAATTTTTTAGCATGTACATTGTCAGTTCAACTCGGCAACTAAAGTTTCTATATATATACCTCTCAGCAATATATATTATAAGACAACTTTTCTAGATCCTCCACCATTCATCAAGTGTCTGGAAGCAAAAGATGCCTACATCAACACGGGAAAAGTTAAGGGAGACGTTATATTTCATGCTGCGACAACAGAGGGGACAAGAATGTAAGAAAGAAAAGCATCCGTACTGTTATTTTGGCATACTTTTCCATATATGGAAAATGCATGTAGTGTACAATGTGATTACCTGTATAATTGACTCAATCTGTAAATGTTATTCATTTTTTACCCTAGCATAACAAATTTATAGTCCCAAAATAGATTTTCCATGTTATAGTACATGTTAAAGTATATGTTAAAGACCCATTAGAAATGTTTAAATTGCTTTTTTTTTACACTTAAAATAATTCTTACAGCTAACAATTAGTTTCTAAATGGGATAGTGTTCATTTCTAGAAAGAATTTGTTTCATTATTAACAATCTTAGGACTTTTACATGGGGAAACCCTTGGGACTATACTTTTTGAATCCTCTGTACTTTATACTGACTCTACAGAAATACGAAACAATTTAAAGAACAAACTCACTTTATACAGGTTTGCCTTAGAATAATGTACTATCTGTTTGAAGAGCCCTGAGTTGCATAAGAAGTAGAAATACGGTTTTTCATAATAACTTGCAAAATCAATATCTTTAAAATCTAATGTGACAGTAAAGAAAAAGATGTTTTTCTTTTTTATATATCAGACGAATTGAAGTTGTATCTCCTGGTTCAGCCTCAGTGAAAGCGCTACCTGAATATGATGTTGTGAAAGATGGTGTCAAATTGAACAACTGGGCTACTGCAGAAGAAGTTCAAGCAGGGACATATTCTGTTGGCGTCGTGGCCCATGGGAGACATTATGAGAGCAGATGTACAGCAATTGCTAAATTGATATGTAAGTAACTTTATTGTGCTGTGAAGATTCAAATGTAATTTGAATGAGTATGTCAATAATGAGTCTTTCTACAGAAAATGCCACCATTTAAGGAAGCAACTGGTTACAAATGTAATTCTTGATATAAACTTTATTTCTTAAAAGACTTTATGTATCATAGTACGGGAAAATAATAGATTTGAAAGCAGAAATTTCCACAAGCACAGTAATAAACCTAAAAAAAAAAAAAAATTGATCAGAAAGAAAAAGATATGCGGTTAGATACCTACTGTAGTTGCCTGATAAAGGTCCAGTTTGGTCTGTCTGACAGTGCATCTAGCCTATAATCCTATATTACCAAATATTCTAGACTAAAACATTTATATATCAAAGTGACACGTGCAGTCTATGCTCTGCTAGGAGCCTAAAACACAAAAAATCTGTTGACCTTTATTTTTTCTGTCAATTATTGCAATATAGGTTTAATACCCTGATGATAAATATGTTATATGAATTAAATCTTAAACAAGATTTACAAAGTACAGTTTTGTTATTCTCATTTACCTGGAGAAGGTTGTTGATCACAGACAAAATGTCGTTTTGATTGTTCATAATTTTTGGTTGTAGAATAAAAGAATAAATTCTCTCAAAAAGAATTAAACCATTGACCGCCAAATCCGCATTTATTATTTATTATAATTACCAACCTGACGAAACTTTTGCAAGAAAACTTGTATTTGTATTTGAAAATAAATCAAGCAACACAATTTTCGGAGTTATTGTTTAACTTTATAGCTTTAAGATTTTGCTCCAATATTGTTCGTATTTTACAAAACAAAATCACATATCATTGAAAAAACAAAAAGAGTTATCAACATTTATATAGGTGTTGCATTAATTTTTTGAACAGTTCATATATACCAACATTTTGAACTTGTGATCTTAATTTTGAATTAAACCCTGAAGAGAATCCTTGATGACTTGAAACATGTAGGTCTCAAACTGCATATCTTTTTCTGTTGGACTTTTTATCACTTTATATATCTAAATACACACATCAGTTATTGTTTTGTGTCAGATGTATTTAGAATCCACTTTTCTGTAAAGGATAATATGATTCCCATTGGCTATCAGACATCTTAGTGAACATAAATTGCTTATCTTATCATCTTTACAATCATGAATGTAGTTTGTTATTTTCTTATTTAGGGATATGTAGAAATGTGGAAACTGATTTAAAAAAAATATTGGCATGAAAACATACATATAATTGGAATCTTATTTATTTATTCATTCAATCAACATGTCTCTTGTTCTTACAGTAATTGAATGTGGCTGGCCACCGTCACTAGAAAATGGTTACCTAGAGGGCAGTAACCCAATAAGGTCCCTGGGTGAGGGTGTGCGATACAATTGTAATATTGGTTATTCTTTCAATGGGGCACATAACACCATAGAATGTGTAGGGGAAACCAATCCTGGTTCCTGGAACATGGAGCCTGGACCCTGTGATGGTAAATAACCCTTATATAATCTTATGTTATATTCCAACATCACATTTTCTTCTTCATCTTACTAGCTATTGTTAAAAATGTCATAATAAGCTGGGAGTACTTATAATTATGCTTGTATTTGGTCTTATCTGTTTTCCTATCAGTCGGTAGAGTTGTTAAGTGAAGTCTGCCAGATTTGCAATTCAAGTAAAGAGTCTGTGTCTTGCACTGACCAAAGATACATAATTCAAGGCCAGCTTAAAGTAGAACTGTATAGACTTTTTTGATAAACATGACTATATTTCATTGCACATGTTTAGACCGTTGCACACAGCTTCGTATTTGAGATTCCGTTTGAAAATCATGTCTCTATGGTGCAAATATAGCTTACTACTAGACTGAAAACAGACTGAAATATATTCAGATAAATTCAATATATATCAGCAATGTAATTTAAAAGCGAAAAAACAAGTGCTGAAAAATGATTAATCCATTGATATAATTATGTGGTTTCTTTTATGCTTACATTAGGTGTTGTGTGTGACCCATTGTTCCCACCACATCATGGCGATATTGTTTGTAATTTCAATGAAACTGAAGAAAAGAGATATGGAACTATTTGCACCTTTAACTGTGATCCTGGTTACATTGTACAACCAGGTCATAAAACTTTGGCTGTGTGTCTGGAAGATGGCTCATGGGATGCCCAAGTTCCTGATTGTCAAGGTATGACCTTTCTAATTAATGGCAGAGTAAACTATATTTATTTCTGCAAGCTAGAAAACCATATTTAGCTGATACTGATAATAACATTCTTCTATTGTCCTAAAAGAAAAATCTTGTTTGACAAACTTTCAATTAGATGAAACAAAGCCCCAGTCCTTATACACTGATAGAAAAAAAATCATCAAGCCATTCACTTTGATTAGTTGACTTTTGCAAACATAGGGTCAGTTTTTTACTCATATTTTTGTAACTAAACATATATTAGACTTCACTCAGCCTTTTAAGTCCAAACGATGGAAAGAAGCAAGGTGTTTTGATTTACATGGAGTAGGATGTAATATCTTATCATAAATATAGTACAAATAACGCCTTTTAATGTTCTCTATATTTCTAACTGAAAATTTACATTTACAAGCCTACAGCATATGTTCTTGATTTTTTTTGACACAAAAGGAACATTTCATAAAAATTAAAATCATGGATCACCAAAAATAGGTCGTTCGTATCCTTCAACCAACTAATCAATTTGGAATGGCCGTATATTTAGAGTTGTTTGCCTAAATTTAGTGTTAAAATTACATAAACTCATAGTGACTAATAATCATATCAGTGCTAGAGTTGCTGTTTATCACAACTAGTGCAAAAGTTAAAACTATATAGTGATATTCAACTCACTCTAAACTTATTGTTTTATCACTAATTATCACTAACAACACTACACATAACTTTTTTTCTAAGAATGTTATAAGGATAGTATGCATGCACCATGTACGCAAAATATTTGTTCTCATAATACCAGAAATAACCGCTTGAATAGACTATTTACCCAAACAAAATTGTAAATTCCCCGACACACTTTCACTACTTGATTCAGTTCAAACATTTAAATCTCACTACAAAAAAATAAATTAATTGCTTCTTATTTTTGACTCATTATATATACATTGAACCCTTGTGAATTTCTCTGGTATTTAGATAATTACATTTTGAATACTTTTATCATGATGTTGTATCATTAGAACTATTGTAAACAGGGCCATATAGGAGAACAGCTAATGATGAATAGGCCAGCCACCCTGTATAAAAAAAATCCAAATATAAAAATATCAAGATGAACGTTGAATTTAAAGCATTTAAATGCAAATACACTGTGCACCGTTTGAAAATTGTGTTATTTAGTGTTTTTAGTAATATTCAATGGTAATAATAATAATGATATCAGCATATTTGGGTCAGAACCGTCACATGTGGTATACAACTGTACTTGGACAGTTTTGAACATGAAAGCTTTACATTAATATTTAGTGGTATATGGATTCAAAAATATATCTGATGGTGCCAATATACAAATAATGAAAGTATTTGCTCTTTTGAAAATACCAACCCAAAATAGTGATATTTTGATACCACTATATATAGAGCTAGAGTTTACCACAATTTACTACTTAATATCACTATAAACAACACTGTTTTTTCAAATATATATTTCGGTGCTATGATCTTTATCAGTGATTAAGGTATTATTTTTTTTTGTCTTTTAAGACAATGACATTTTATAGAAACATCTTTTCTAGTTTGATTACAATGAGATATATGTATTCTACACACACTTTTGCATGTTGTAGACAACATATCACCACAGCTTATCACTTGCCAAGATGATATTGTTGAGTTCTTAGGCATTAATCAAAATGAGGTTAGGATTTTCTATGATCCACCCGAATATGAAGACAATTCTGAGGAATTGATAGTTCCAACATTAGAGAGAGGACAGGAGAGTGGTACCAAATTTTCCCAAGGAGTTCACACCATTGTATATTCTGGAAAGGATAGTGCTGGGAACGAGGGGAAGAAGTGTATCATTTCAATTGAAATCAGAGGTAAGTGCAGTGGCACTTGATATCTAATTTATTCTTTTCATAAATATACCCTCAAAATGTAACAATTATATTTTTGAGTAATGAATATCAAAAAGGTTTAGATTATTGTATAAGTTTAGTTGTCAGCAGTTATTTTAAACAATAAATTCATTTAGTATTTGAAAGGGGCAAATACTCATATAATTTTTGCTTCATCAGCTGCTATGAGGGACACAGTCTCATTAAGTCACCTGTCAGATTGATGTAATGTGACCTGATGAGATGGCCATATAGGCTTTAGGTAATGCTGTCCAGTGAATAGAGCATCCATGATTGTTTAAATCTTTTACAGTCCACCGTTGCCCGAGAATTGATGTAACTGCCCTTGATAAGTTCTTAAGTGAACCTAATTGTACACTAGACAACCTGTATGGGTCTGTATGCCATTTTGGATGTAAACATGGCTTTAAGTTGAATGGTCTTCCAGAGACTTTTTGTGACAGATTGTCTGATGGAATTGGAGAATGGAACTACAGGGATCAACCGACTTGTGAAGGTTAGCCTATTTTTCATCTAGCATTCATATTTTGCCGTTTTATGTGCTTAAAGCAAAATGTTTGGTTTCTAACCAAAAGTCATGTGAAAAGTCATCTTTCAATTTTCTAAAAAAAAGGCGTTGCACGATTTATTCTTATACATGTACCATTGTATGATTCATTGCCAGTCACGAAAAAGAAAAAAAAAGCTATGTAATTTTCTTTGCATTCCAAGTAAATGGCGTGGTCTGTTTCATTATGTATGCATGTATTGTACTTAGGTCATTATCAGATGGCACTTATTCAAAAGATTGAACAACATTTTGGGTGTAGGCCAGATCCCAAACAATGAGTAAAGTTATACAGTTAGATCATACAGGATGTGTGTGTCAATTCCCCTTGAGGACTTTGGCAAAGAATTCAAATGAATAATAGTAATTTTTCAGGCTGGATAAAAGTATTCATGCAAAGTAAAACATACATGTATGGGTCTGTATCTTGTAGTTCCAGAGTGCCCTGACCTTTTAGCACCTGAAAATGGAACTTTGGTGAACAAAGAATGGCTTCATGGCCGCCTGGCGACGCTTCAGTGCGATGCTGGATATGACATTGATCAGAACTTGGACTTCTTTGCTTGTGGTACTGGTAGAGAATCATGGAGACCTACAATGAAGATGCCTAATTGTCTGAGTATGAAATAAATGATCCCTTTCCACTTATCTAGCTTACTTAAGCATATAGAATGAGAATATCAACCACAATTTTCCATAACTAAATTTTGTGACCACTGTTGATTTGAATGTCGAAAGTTTTAATGTAAGTTAGAATAATATCATCCTTACTGTCAACGTTAATTTGGCATATTGCAGAATTTTCAAATGGTACACCAAAATTAAAGCAGAATCTACCAATTCTTTTGTCTGGAGGATGTGGAAGTTCTTCTATTTCAGGCGTTCAGACTCAAACGCAAGCTTTGATGAGTCAGCTTGTGGCCAGCAATTGCCAAAGTGGTCAAACTTGTACATTGTCATATGTGACTGCTTCTTGCACTCCAAGTGTTGGTCGTAAGAAAAGAAACATTCAACCAAATGCTGAAATTCAAGTAAGTTACTTCACATTTGAATCGTTGATAAAATATGCTTAATACAATACAGAATCTGGCAAGTAAAAGACCCAGACATTTATCTGCATACTTATGCTCGGTGGGAAAATTATTTTGTCTGCTTGATACAAGCCGAAATATCAATATAAGCTTCATAGAAAGCTTCTGAACCTTCAAATTGACCACTACTCACTTATTAATTTAGGTCTGTTAGGAGTTTAGGAGTGTTAGATTTTGTTTACAAGAAGTGCTAGTGGATTGTAGAAACTCTTAATAGAGAATTGGTATCATTTATTTGTAAAATCTTTATACAGGGTGGCCTGTAATGTAAGTTAGATTAATCCTTAAACCTAGTGTTGATGCAATTTTACATTAAACCATCACTAATCACTAAAATTTAGTAACAAAACTATTCATCACTTTATTTTCAGATAGTGTATTTTACATAAATTATTTAAAAATCATTGAAATTTCCTGCCTTTTTATAGGTTGAAATAACAGCATCAAGTCTTGGTGATGGTGATAACCAAAAAAAGGCCATTGATAGTCTTGAAGCTTTAGACGATATAAGCAGAGAACTACTGAAACTTGTCAAAAGTGACCAATTTACCTTCTCAGAAGTCAACGGGAAAAGTGTTGAAATTGTGAAGGAATCCATGGTATATGCTGAGGCTTTTATTGATTGCATCCCTGGAAATACCATGGCAGCAGGGGATTCATTTGGCTGTGGTAAAGTATTTCCTGATGTTTGTTTGAAGCTTTTGAAAAAAGGAAAGGGTATATTCATAAAACCCTGATATAGACTTTATTTCATAACTGGAGTACAGAGTTTAAGAAGATGCTGGTACTTAGCAAACAAATAAATGTGATGATATTGATGTTGATAATGATGATGGTGATGATATTGATGATGGTGATGATGATGATGATGATGATGATGATGATGATGATGATGATGATGAGTAAGTTTCAGTAAAACTGTGAATCTCACAACAAAATGAAGGCAAATAGCTGAAGTAAATGAATTCAATTTACTTAATACTCTTCTATTTACTTTCATATAGTTGGTTGTGGTTATGGAACCCTATTTTCAAGTGAACAGAAACAATGTCTTTCATGTCCTAAAGGGACTTACCAAAATGAACAAGGACAAACCTCTTGTAAAACATGTCCTCAAGGATTTAATACAGAGTCTGAGAGATCAACAAAGGCATCTGACTGTATTGGTAGGCATTATGAAATCATTTAAAATTGATACACCACGCCATAATGAAAAATGTGCCTAACTGTTTTTTGTTTTTTTTGGTTTTTTTTGGGGGGGGTGGGGGTAGACCAATATTCAGATACTTTATGGAGGTCTTAATCTATTGACAGAGTCCCAAACAAACTAATTATATGATGAAATAAAAAGGTTTCTCTAGATTAAAATGTTAGTAAATGAAAAGCTAGGTTTGGGCTTTATCATAATTTAGCCTTAAGGCATCGTGAGGGTCTAATTGCTTTTTTTGATATGCACGAACATATGTCCCATATTGTCATTTTCTATAAAAGATAATGCTATCAAAGTATATATATTTGGCTTTAGGACATCTTTAGCCAGAGTTTGATGTCACTCAAATTTATTTGAATTTAATTTAACATATTAAAAGAAACAGAAAAAAAATAAAAATAAAATATATTTTTAATTTCTTTCCAAGCCACATGGACATTTTTATTTTTTGAGATATCAAAAAAAACAAAAATATCATCTTTTATGAGTCAAATGAATCTGATTTGGCTCCATGATTAAATCAGAAATACAATTTTACATTGTTTGTATTTTCACTTAGAAATGTGTAAACCAGGTACCAATTCTAACACTGGTCTTGAACCCTGTCACCCATGCCCTGTGTCTACTTATCAAGATGAAAGTGGTCAGTCTGTTTGTAAACAGTGTCCAGTAGGAAGACTAGTAGGAACAGAAGGAGGAAAGGAACAGCAAGCTTGTCGAGGTAGATGTTGAAATATTTTCACCCTATATTTGATATTTATATGGTATTTTTTTAGATATATCTTGTACTTCCATGCAGTAATGCTATTTTTTTTTACCACAGCTGTTGATTTACGACTCAGTCCAAAACATGACATTGTGGTCAAATCATCTGACTTCACAAATGGGATGAGTTTTACTCTTTCATCGAAAGTTAAACTGAATGAAGAAAGTACAGAGGACTGTTCCATAATCTCAATTTCAAATACAGCTAATCAAAATGTGCTGACATTTGCAGTGAAGTACATGTATATCGAAAAGAAATTTGAAATCTACCTAAAAGGGTAAGGATTTTTTTTATAACAACCAGCAGGCAATTATGAAAAATGATGAAATAAATGCTATATGGGCAAGATCACTTCATTTTTGCCTCATAGAATGCCCAAACTATGCAAATCAAACCATTTTTGAGTTTTAAGCAATAATTTATCATAAATGTATAGTATGCCGAGTATGTTTTTCATTGTGTTTATTTTGATTTCTCTCAGGCTTGCCACAAGAAAAAATGTTCCCATGTCAGGCAATAAATGGGACTTGATACAAGCTGTCGTGGACAATGGGGCCCAGACTGTTGTATTCTTTTTGAATGGAGTGGCATTTGCTGAAGTGACAAACACAGCTTTGGATTTTCGAAATGATGTAACTATTTCTGTTGGAAAAGGATGCTCAGGTATAACTGATGGAACTTTTGGCCAGCCTCCATATCCTGGATATATGATGTTTATTTGTAATATAAATTTCATTTAAAAATGCATCAATATCTACAACTATTTCTTTACAGGGAGGATAACAAATCTTAACCTATGGGACATCAAACTAAATTTGCCAGATCTGGATGACAAATGCTATTCTGCAAATGAAGGGAATTTGTTGTCATGGGGGGCTATTATCAAGACGCTGCATTTAGCACCCTTTCTCTCCATCCCCTCAAAATGCAGGGGTAAGTATCTCAGAGTTTACTAAAGTATGTAGCTTTTTTAATCGATATTTCAAAACAAATCTCAAAATAATATTGGTACTTTAGATGCAATACTATCTTTTATAATTATTTTTACCTTTTTTATTTTATTTGGCCAGACGAAAATCTTTGTTCACCAAATCCATGCAAAAATGGAGGTAAATGTGAAGAATATAATGATGGCAGTGGGTACTATTGTGCATGTCCAGAGCGCTACCTAGGTTTTACTTGTGAAACTAAAATACCAATATGTGCTGCAGACAGCTGTCAAAATGGTGGAACGTGTGAAGAGAATGACCTTGATATCTCTTGTAGATGTCCTCCTAAATTTTCTGGTGTTACTTGTGAGAAAACAAAAGGTACAAATTATTTTGAAACAAATGATATTTTTTATATTGTAATTTTTGCTTCTTAGCATAAAGTATGAAAAACTGTCCCTTAATAAAGAAAAAAGAAATATACACATGCATTTGCATTCAAAAAATTTACAACTATTTCTATACCTTGTTATTTGTCAGATTTAAATCATTGTTGTTTTAGTTTGAAATATTTGAGGGGATGTTATGGATGTTTATGAATGTCATGTGAACAAATAATTGGTCACTTTCAGTTGATGGAGAATGGAGCCAATGGTCAGATTGGACAAAATGCAGCAAAAGCTGTGGTGAAGGTCAGAAACAAAGAAGAAGGTTTTGTACAAGACCACCTCCATTAAATGGTGGAAGAGAATGTACAGGGAAGGAAGACGGAATTATGCCTTGTAACTTAGGAGAATGTAAAGGTATGTATTAGAAGTCAAATGATGAAAAAACATTTCAATGTTTTACAATTTACAAATTGTAAAGTAAAAAAAAATGTGTGTGGTTGTGAATAATGTGTGTGGTTGTGAATAAAGCTGAACTAATATTCCTTTTCTTTTCTGGTCTTTTTGCTGACACAACCCTCAAGTATTTAAATACTGGAATAACCGTTTCCCATTTTTATTTCAGTATGTACAGAAATCCTAGCTCCAGACAATGGAACAATTGAATGTGATGAGATCGGAAACACCAAGATTTGTAATGTATCTTGTGATGATGGCTTTGATTTCAATCGATATGTAAAAGACAATTACACCTGTGGACCTGAGACAGGTCACATGTGGACAGACCAAGAACCAGGAACTAAAAACTTTAGACCTCCAAAATGCACAGGTAAGGGAAAAATCTAAAACCGGAGTGAGTTTTGATAATTTTTGAATATGTTTTTTGCTTTTTTTGTCAACAATTCAAAGAATTTAGAAAATCAATATGACAAGTGTATTATTGAAGGGTGTTACTCCTGATATTTTTTTTCATTGTTTTGTTGATTTTTCTTGTTTAAAAAACCTTTCAATTTATAAATACAAATGACAAAAGTCTATATTGAACACCTCTGTTGTTTTGTGAGATTCTTTAGTTTGTAAATTGTTGCAAGAGGTGTTGACTGATATATTCTGTCTTTTTTTTTTTTAGAAATCCAAATTCCTTCCAAATCAGTGATGGTATATGATATCAATTACCCAAATATCAGTTGTGATCCTGCAGTACAAGAGAAACAAATGGCAGCCATATTAGAAAAATCCTCTTCCATTGTGAATGAAATCCATTGTGTAAAGAATGGATCATGCTCCCCAAGCCTGAAACTTAAGGCCTGTGAGAATGAAGCATCTAGGGACAAAAGATCTGTATCCGACTCAGGGAACCTCCAGATTCAAATAGAATA
>JAVSBT010138430.1:0-14753 GCA_033118115.1 Pharyngocirrus eroticus | reverse complement strand
GAAATTGATTAAATGTTTTTTGAAGATTTTATCAAGAAAAATGTAGATGATGCAAAGCAAATTTTGAGTAGTATATACGTACAGATCTACTATAAAAATAGTTATTCCTACTATGTAATTATCGCATGAAGAGTACTTGTAATTAGTTTTTTTTCTAGAGATTTTATCATTCATACCTTTTTATGAATACAAAATGAAGTAACTCACCATGTATCAGCTTAGACCTTGACTTTGAATTATTATCAATGGTAAACTATATAGAGGGCCCCATACAACAAATTTATTGCTGAACATGAATGCTTACTGCTATTTCAAAAATGAATTATATTATAAGTGGCTGTGGGACCAAGGCAGTATTAAAAAAATATTGGTTTGAATTTGATGACAACTGGTATTTTGATGTGGTATTCAGTTCTTTTTTTTAGGTACCTATTGTAAAGTTAATCATAATGAAATGAGTATTGATTTGACCAAAAACAACCCATACTCTAAGAAAAATTTAAATCAACATTGATATTATTAATATATCCTAATTAAGGATTCATAATTATAGCTATCATTTACAATAGATACCATCTGTATCCCCTCAAGCTGTGATCTGTCAAAGGAATGATGTACGCAGATAAATTACAAAATTCTTTATGATTTTTAAAAAGCGAAATATCAATAATCACAATTATTGGTGGATTGTAAACACAATTTATATAGCATATCAACAAAATGATTGGATTAACAGCAGTATTGGGAGATTTAAATCTCTTGGCATGAGTTTTGATCATTAAAGATTTACTATAGCATGCACCCACTCTCAGCAAATCAATAGATACTTTTAATCTTGAAGTAAGTAGATGAAATGGGATTATCTTGGAGTACTATATAGCAGGCAATCAAGAATCAACTACTACAAGAGTAGGCTGCAATTTGAAAGGATTAAAAATAAACGTAAACTATAAAATACAGTCCAGAGAAGAACATGGCAAATGTTTTTTGGATCATGTATGAACAAATACAAAAGATTTGGGGAATTTTAGATATGACACTGCGGTCGCAACAAGTTCAAACAATACCAGGTATTGTCTGAACACTGTGGATACCTAGTATTGCAACACAGGATTAATTTAAACAACTGTTGTACAAATGCATGGGGTTTAAAACATCAATTGATTGTATTGAATACATACAGTTTTATCATTTTATGTATTTCTTTTACACTTGACAAGTGTTTGTTGTGAAAAGGATATTGCTGGATATTATCAATATCATAAAAAAAAGAGAGAACAAAAGGATTTGATCTGAAGTCATGAACTAGAAGGTAAGTTCTAGGGATATAGTATTAGACATTTTTCTAGATTTCAGTGTTTTCAAGAATAATTTCTATGAATCGTCTCATCAAAAAAGTGTATATAATAAATCTGATTATCTCTAGTCAATGAAACGCTGTACATGTGGGAGTTTCATTATGCTATCAAGGCTATGGTCATATGTGAAAACAGCTATTTACTAATTTAGTACCTCCAAATATTGTAATTTCAGATTTATTTGGAAATGTTCTTATGTAGCATTTACATCTTCAGGAATTAATGTAAATGAGTTGCTTAATTCATCCAGCTGCTACTTAATAACTAGTACTTGTTTTTCTAAATTATATGTCCATACAATACTAGTAAATATGTAAATAACTTCTAGCTGAACCCTTGCATTGTTCCCATAGTGGGCAATTTTTATTTTTTTATAAATTCAAAACTTTAATTAGAATAATATGTATGTGTAGTATTTATGGGATTATGTTACACTATGAACTAAAACAATTATGCAAATCAAATCACCTCTAGAGTTCCTTCACTTTGGGAGGTACTATAACAATTATGCAGATATCATTAAAAAATGCTATATAAAAATGTCTTGGGCTATCAAATTCAATCTAAGTTGAAAAACTACATAAGTATAATTTTTTCAAATTCTTTACAGTCTCTTGTAATATACTATTAACAACTGATGTTTTTTTTTAAAAAATCAGATCTGAAATACATGTGTAGCCACAATTCCACTTTCAAAATTTAACAGCCACACCAATACATTTGAGTATTATGATTTCAAATCAAACAAAAATAAGCAGAGTGTTGTGTTTCATTGAATTCATGAGGAGTTGATATATTGACAGATTATTTACTTTGGCATATCTCATTTTGTTTTTCAGATTTCACATTGTTATAAGGGACTAACATCAAGTTCCTGGAGAAAAGTGTGCTAGAAGGTATAATCGATGATTAAGCTGAGAAAGACATTAAAAAGAAAAAAACACTTGTTGCATGCAATGTCAATTACACACACACAGTAGCTTACTCACCAAACAGTGACTGATGAAATTGATTAATTAAATTCTGGAAATGATTAAAAGCCATAAAAGGTATACAATATCGCTTCTGTGAGTGTGAGTGTGCTGTACTTTTGCGCTGTAGTTTGAGTGATGGCTTTAAACAGCTGCTGTAATACCAATCCATGAATACAACCATCAAACTCATGATTACAAAAACTTAGGGTTATCACAGCTGTGACAGAGAAATTCAATAATGAAATACAGTCATAAAACACAAACTATTATATATGTGGTAGTGTTACGGTTTGATGTGAAGTAAGGTAAACATGAATTGGCTATGATCATTTGAAATCTTATCTCGGTTTACACCATGTTTAACAAATTCAAAAAGAAGGTGGCCAAGCCTTCCGTATCCACACAATCAGGAAAACCAAACACCAAGAATGTAAAACATTCATCAAATGTAGTCTCTGGATATGCAAGCTTTACTGGTGATGATGGACCACAACAAGCCAGAAATCCATCTTTTAAAACTTTTGTGGAAGAAGATTATGATCCACCGGCTGGAATAAGAGATTCGGAACCAGTGAGAGATAATGACTCTATAAATGTTGCAACACTTGGAGTAAGGCACAAGGATCCTAATAATGCACACCAACTCAACAGTGTTCCTATTATAGAATTGACTCCAGTAAAAAGACGACAAAAAAATGCAAATAATGAAAATGGATCTAAAAAAGTTGGACCTCCCCCACCAAAAAGAATGTCTTCCCTGTTCCCTGGGACAGAAGATGAAGATGATGAGAATTATGTAAAAGACCAACCAGAGGACTTTTATAACTCGAATAACTCTTCTCAGAATGGATCTCCAAAGAAAACTATAGCTGGAGGAAACATTATAATTATGGGTGGGACAGAGAGCACTGCTTCAGATAAGGTCATTGCAGGGAACGCCCTTCAAATGGAAAATGGCGGTGCTAAGAGTTTGAGGGATGTCATGAAAAAGGCAAAAGAAAACACAAGAAAAAGTATCATCACAGAAACAGATAACGCACACTTTCTTTTCACACCAGTGTCAAATAGAACTTCCAATGTACCCAAAGAATTTGGATTACTGGACTACCCTCCTCCATACAGTGAATATGAACAGGAGAAACGGGGAGAGGACACAGAAAACAATGCTATAGATTCACCAAGGGACAAAGTCACTCCTGAATCTAAAGATAGAGCAACAGGGTCGCCTGAACACAGCTATTTGGTGGAGAGTATTCTTGATGAAACTCTGGAAAAAGGATATCCACATCAGACATCCCCAAATATTGGAACTACATCTTTTTCAACCTTCAGAGCTGAAGAGCAATCATCAGAAGTGAACCTCCAGCCTTCACATAGAAATGGAGATATAATATTTGCTGGTAATTTACAATCAAAATTTGATGATCCACCAAAAATATTTGGATCCCTAGATGATTTAGATCATATATTAGAAGACTTTGAAACAGAAAATGCTCAGAATGTATCAGATACTGATATGGAATCAAACATGGATTCTGGATATTGTGCAGAACCGCCATTGGATACTCAAAGATTTCCTGTAACACACATCAGATATACAGAAACTTTCCCAGATACCGAGATCAATGCTAATGGGGCAAGCAAGACCAGGACCCCTGCCAAGTACCAAGACAATGGTCATCATAGGGGGGTGACTCTCAACGACTGGGAGACAGCAATTGATGAAATGGGGTATGGGATGACAGATAAATGGCAAACCATACCAGAAGAAGACCAATCAGATTCACTGCCAGATGAACTACCGCAAGATTGTAAAGAGGAAACAGAAATCAACTTTTATCCACAGACTGATATCTCGCGGCAGGGTGTTATGGATCTTAAACCTGTGCCAGATATGAACGAATCGCAAAACATTTCCGATATAGATGTGTACATAGTGTCAGAAGCCAAGTCTGAAAAAGAAAGCTTTAATTTCAATTCATCATCAGAGGAAAAAGCTTCTGACAAAAAAGTTGAAATGCTGGCAGGAGTTCCCAAAAACAAAGACATTGATAAAGTAGATAATTATGTCAATCCAAATTTTAAGATTGTGACTGGCCAAGAAAAGTTAGATACAGCTATTATAAAAGCTTCTAATGTGGCAGTGGGAGAATTGAAAAAAAGATTTGAAAAACAATCTAAGGAAAAAACACCTACTCCTAAGCCACCACCTAGAAAAAAAAGAGGACAAAAAGCAACTGTATCGACACCTACAGGAACTAAACCAACAGCATCTACAAATATAGGTACAAAACCAACAGTACCACCCAAATCACCACACTTGCTCAAACAATTATCAATAGAAAAGAATGGACAGAATCATGTTGTAGAAGAATCACAAAACATAGACAATCAAGAATTTGTGAGATCGAATCATTTGAAAGTAGATGAATCACACGAGCAACCAAGTCAAATTCAACCTGCTTCAGAAAGCAAACATTTTAAAATTATTGGTGGGATTCCAACTCCTTTTCATAGTGCTCTTCATTCAAATGACAATCCTGGTCAAAATGATTTAAAAAGTGAACAAGAAAACAGGAAACAAGAACCACTGCCAAACAAAACTACTGAGAGACCTATTGACTCATTCAATCAAAATTTAAGTTTGCACCACACACAGGCAGATGTAGACACTGGTGAACATTATGTGGATACAAACGTTTGGACTGACACTCAAACCCAACCCCAACCCCTTAGAGTCTACCATATTGGTAGTCATGAAGATCTAAACAATGATGATCCAGAAATTCATTTGATTCACGACATTGATACAAATGATCATGAGGAAATTGAAGACAATATCAGGAATGATGAAATGCAATCAGAACAAGGAGTAGAGGCTGATGTTGTCATAGAAACTATGGTGACTTCCAAAAGAAAAGACCTTGACCCAGATTCCTCTTCTGACAATATGACATACGTTCAAAATGAAAGTGCTTATGTGCATAAAAAGAAATCCAAAATGCCAAAAAGCAAATTACAATCCAAACTTTTGTCTGAGTTGACACAAAAGATCTCAAGAAGTGGAAGCAGTGTGTCTGATAACCACATAATTGACACAACCATTCAGACACAACATTTTGACAAAAATTGGAAAATAGGTCAAGAAAATGACCAACCTCAAGACAACATTGAATTAGTGTCAAACAAAACCATCATCAAGATGCAAGGGTCCCCTAGTCACTCAACAAGTAGCCCCTTAAATGACACAGTCCAAAGTGGGAGGACATTCCCTGGGTTGAGATACAGTCCCACGATAAGTGGTTCAATCCCTGTCGTTTACCAAGACACCAATACCATGGCTCAGCTTGATTCTCACATGTCTTCTAGTCTACCAATTCTAGATGATGATAATACCTTTGGTATGTCTTTTACTCCCAGCTACGAGGCATTAATGAAGACAAAAAATAACTCTAACCATAAGGAACATAATGAAGGACAACATGAAGAAGAATTTTCTACTCCACTCACAATGGAAGATAAATATAAATCAAAAAGCTTACCAGGACTCATTGACTCAACAGGACACCAGGTCCTGGTAGAAGAGGATTATGGGACATCAAAACCTACAGCCAAAATGACAGGCGGGGGATTCAGTTTCTATGACATCCCCCCTCCACTGTCTGACAGTGATGAAGATTTAGATGAAGAATTGGATAATAATGCTTCTATCCCTGGTGGCAATAAAGGGTGGAGGGTTAAGGATGTGACTAAGTGGAGTACAAGAGATGTCGCAGAGTGGTGCCACTGTGGAGGATTTAATGAATTGGCTGAACTTTTTAGAGGTAAGATAATTTCCTTTATAACAGTTTTTATGAGTTATTGCATATGCAAATATGGAACTGTAGTGTCTGATCTTTTCAGTCTGTAGACATTCAAACATGAGTAACCTGTGCGACATTCTTCTATAATTCCTTCCCCAAATACATGCTCATAAACTTATTGTAGATTAAAAAAGAATATGAGTTTAATAGCAAGAATTTTCGTAAAAAAATATAGCAACATATCTAACAGGTTACTCATGTTTGATTGTCTACAAACAGAAAAGATCTGGAGCAAAGGTTCCCTACTATGTGGGATTATTTTGTCATCTCTTCTCTTATGAATGGACATGATGAATGAATTCTTTTGAGGTTATAGGATTGGTGGTTATATATTGATTGCATCTGTTGCTGGAATTACAAAGGTTGGTAATAATAGCTCTGCTCTGGAAATAAGATTCCCCAACTGTGATGCTAAATGTTATCTGAGGAAGATGGTCCATACAAGAGAAATATGTCATTGAGATTCGATATGCTATAGACTTTAAATGTTCATGGATTTGCATTGTTTTGAGATGTGAGGAGTTTTGAGTCTTTGCTTTCTTTTCTATTGTATTGTCTACAGCATCTGCCGATCATCTGGCAATAAGGCTGACATTTCATGACCTCAGTTTTTAAATAAGAATTCCAGACATGTTCGAACAAGTATTTCATAAAATATCTAAAGAATCATTGGAATTTGAAGAAAAAATTATGAGAAATTTGATCTTCATGAATATCATTTAATAGAGAAATAATAATGGAATACTTTTTTTCAATATTTGAAGAAGATGTTCAATAATTTGTGCTTTAAAACATTCTATAGATCAATAATAACTTGATCAAATTACAAATGCCAGAGGCTTAAATATTCTATTTTCAGATTCAGATATATTTCGTAGCAAATATATGCCTTGCTTTATCTTTCAGAATCAACCATTGATGGGAGAAGTCTGCTTGATATTACAAGGCAAGATTTGGGTGAGTCTTTTGACCTTGACCTCTCAGACGTAATCAATTAATAGTATCCACATACATGTACATATATGTATTATTTTGATGTTGATTATTGTAGTGATTAATAATTTACAGAGATCAAATCACATAAAAATGACTCATTCAATGACTTGCTTGAGAAATTGAGAGACAGGTGGCAGCACTGGTTTCATTTAATTTAGAAGACTTTGTTACGGGGGGTTTCAAAGTATGCCAGCTCTTTGATGCTGAAGAAGCAACATTTCAAGCATATGGTTTCATAATATTCATGCTGATGCAATGATCACTGCTATACCATTCATTTTGAATTTTCTTTCATGATTTTCAAGTCTTCTGTTAATTACAAAAGCATTCAAATATCAACTTTAAGTTTTAATCATTTATCATTTATAAATATTACTCTTGATTTCTTCCAAATATTATGCTTGCATGTACATGTATATGTACTATGGTTTGTAGTTATTAAACCAAAGAGTATTTAAAGCCAAGTTGCTATGACGATATTTTTACTTTTCAATCATATTTAGATCATGTTCCATTCAAATTCATTTCACAAAAACAGAATTTTGTATATTGGATTTGATAATCTGTTGGTAACATATGTAGCTGACAGACAAGCTTGTCAAAGGATTCATGACCTAGAATTTTGTCAGTCGTATAAAAACATTGATTTTTTATCACACTTTTAGAAGATTTGGATATTCAAGATCCTGAAATTCAACATGGATTCCTAAAAAGTATTGATGCTTTGAAAAGGAAATCTACATCCAGTTCCATTCGACAATTACGGGTAAGCATTCCTCTTTGCTAAGTGTTACTACAAAACAATATTTTCAGGTTTTAAAGGATTGACATTTTGAATATGTACAGTATATCTGATTTGCTTTACCATATATGTGTTGATGTTCTTCATAGGCATCCTTCTGGTGGACTAATTTTTTCAAAATAATAAAAAAAAAAATGCATTCAAATAACATTTTGGTGGGGTTTTTTTTAAATTAGAAAACGTCGATGAGAAGAAAGAGTTTAGAGAAATCAAGTGATTTACTGAAAGACCGTTTATACAACTTGGAAACATTGAACAAACAACAACAAAACAGAATTTATCATTCCATGCAAGAACTAAGGATGCAACAAGGCAAATCATTGGCTCTTTTGGAAGGATTTCCCGAGAGTAGTGTGGCTGACTCCCTCAAGGAGGAGCTAATGGAACAACAAAGGACCAATGAAATTCTTGAAAGAATCGCAGCAAATCAGGATGTAGAGTCTATTCTAGAACAACTTAAAGCAGAAAGAAAACGGAATATTGAACTTTTGAAAGGACTTGAAAAAGGAACATTGAGTAGCTTTGATACAGAAATGAGCAACCAAGACGAGAATTCAAGAACTAATAGTAAAAAATCAACGTCTACAAAAGTGTCACAGAATTCCTCATCAAGTTTTGGGCAACCAATTGCAGATGAGGACATAAAAATGGAACCCATCACAAGTGAAGACACAAATATTCCTCCCCCATCAGATTTTTCTGAAACCACTTCTCTCGTAAGAAACCCTAGTATCAATACACAAAACAGTTCAACTACAATTGAATCCCTGGTTGTACACAGAAATAATAAAAATCATCCAGATATTGTGCCCCCCTCAGACCAAATTTCAATGGATATTCCTGATCCAGAGCAAAGACAAAACAATATGCAAATCTACACCATCTCTAACCCTATTGGAGGAAATCTAGACAAGCAAATGTCAGCTTCTGCAGATGGTTTGGATTATAATGGACAAAATAGGCATTCATTCAGACACAAAAAAGAGACAAAATCAACAACAGGTAAGTCATATCAATTTCTCAGGATATAGATGAGCATTGTGGCAACAGATCCAGTATCTGATACATCAAAAGAGTTCTGACATTCTATGTTACAAAGTTGTACATTTTTTCAAGATTAACATGTCGTATACAAGAGAATTTTTTTGCATTGATACTTGATTTATTATCTTTTAAAAGGAGAAGTATTTGAGCAAGCCTATTACAGTGATTGTGAGGACTATTCTTTGGTAAGTAAGACCTAATCTTATCTGATCTTAATTCTGACTGCACAAAAATGGTGCTATGCTTTAATTAGATAACAATTCATTTAATTTTTGTTTCTTAATTACATACAATTAAGTGGAAGTTAGAATGATGAAGATGAACTGTACGACAGTTTTTGATACATTTTCTCAATAATTATCATGACTTGCCATAAACATCATGAAATAGAATTACCCTCAATTGAACCTTCGATAAGATCTAACCCAAAGGTAATGACCTTTTGCTGTACAAGGTTGTTTTAATAAGATGATGACACCTATTTTAGACCATTTTGACCTTTTTTTTGTCACATGTTGCAGTTACCTTTATCAAAATGGAGGACAGCAGATGTCCTTGATTGGCTGAAGAGAGTGGAATTAGGTCACTTCGCTGAAACTTTTGCAGGTAATATACTTCAAAGACATTTATTACTTTTTAAGACTTGTGTCTGTCATACTATAACTGCCTCCACTTATTCAATTAATTGTATAATTGTTTGATGTCTATGAAATGGTATTGGCACACAGGACGAAACACGTGTTAATATAGAATGGCTAGAGCTGCAATATAATGTTGTGCTGTACACTCCCAAGGGAGGATGGGAAAAACATCTGTATGAGCCCTGCCAAGAAATACATGTAGGATACTGATTAAGAGAGGTATCCATATAAATAACTGTTTCAGTATCCATTTGACAACCCCCTGAAATAGTTGTCAATAAAGTTCAGTTATAAAAATAAATAAAAAAAGAGGACTATAGCAACAAAGTGTGTTATATTTAGCAGTACATCAGGTATAGATGAGAAATACATTATCTGAATGTATCCTGCATCTTTCTGTACCACTAAAGCTGTATAAACAACAGTCTAAATTCATTTTTTCCAAGAGAGACAGGCAGATCCCACAGGTTAAAAACATTCAAATGACCTGTTTAAATTTTAAGGACCAGCAGAGAGGAGGCCATGAATACTGGTTATGTGGGACTGCAGGTCCCATATTGAAAAAGATGGGACCCACACATGGTCCCCTGGTCTTTCAAATAAATCAACCCTTGACATTACTGGATATTTAAATCTAGCTTTGAAAGTCCAGAATATCTACCCTTTATTAACCTTAATTTCATTTAGCCTATTGTACTGTGATGTATTCGTTTATTCTCAGACTTTTTTGTTTGTAGAACATCATGTTATGGGTAGGGACCTTGCAAGAATCAATTTACACCTTCTTGGTAAGTCGTATAGTGATTAGAGAATTATTTCATTGTATTGTTTATTTTTTTATTAACGTGACATGTTACACTACAATTGCAAAAATAAAAATAACAAAAGGTTAATACGTGCACCCAGCCCCTTTGGACTTATCATTTTTTATTGTACCATGTTTTGAGCCACACCAAAACTTAATTTGCTTTGAAAAATAATCCAGCTGCTGTAAAGATAGATTGGCGTAATGTTCTTATATTGCTAAAATCAATTTCATATTTGAGACAGGATTTGATTATGTTATCTGGTTAACAATGATAATTTTCATTTTATTTCAGATAAACTTGGAGTTCATGACATTCATGATAGAGAACTGATTCTTTCAAAACTTTACAAACTCCAAAATCCTTCGGGTCCAAGCCTTGAAGAAATCATTACCCCTGGTGGAAGTCCAAGACACTACCAGACAAACAATCTTGACAAAGATAGCAATCATGAAAGCAATCATCCGTATGGAAGCAGTCCCAAATCTAAAGGAGCCCAAAGGAAACCCCCAAGAAAACAGAAAGATGCAGGATACATTCACATTTGGCACAATCTTACTGGTAAGAAAACTTATAAAAAATTGACTGTCAGACCGTAACAATTTTTTATGCCAAAAATGTCATCCACCAACTTATGAATTTGGAATGGCTAAAACTTTAAAAACCCTGAAATAATCTAAAAATTAAAGTTAAAATTTGGAACAATTTGCCATAATATAACTCTCATTTTCTTAAATGTATGAAATTACACAAATGCAAGAATGTTGAAAATGGAAAATTCTGATTAGACTTTATTTTACAATTTCCTTGATTTCTAGGTAAGCATGCCAGCACCACCTTACATGTGGATTCTACACTTTCGGGTGATGATGTCATCCAAGAATTATTTGAAACTTTAGACGTAGAAGATAGTCCCAAATCTTACTGCATTGTCCAGCGATCTGCAAATGCAAAACAAAAATGTAGGTATCTGTTTGATCATTGGACAACAATAAAAAGAAACAGATTATATTGATATTAGCCATGCCACAATGATTTCACACTTTTTTTCACATGCACAGACACATTTGACTCACAAGATGTTATCATAGCTATAGAATAATATAAAAGCTTTGATAATAGATCTTTCCTTTATTCTTAGAATAATATGATATTTAGTATTTTACCATAGTTTCCCTCTTTTATTGTTAAGGATAAAGTGAAAGGGAAAATGTAAGTTCTAAGACATATTACAAATAAATATTTCTTTCTACATTATTATCTCAAACATTTACAATTTTTGAAATTCTGCGCATTTTCTTCCAGCTAGAATATTGAGGGGGCAGGACTGTCCATTGCAAGTTCAAAGACAATGGTCTAAAACAACAGCGCACAAATTTGAGCTTCAAAAACAAAAGAAATACTCAATAAAAGTAAGTTTCATTGATGCAATTCTTTAGCAATATTAAAATATTGCACCGATTGCACTGTGCTATAACCGATTACTCTTATCTATAAATTGTAAAATTAATCACAAATGATTTCATAACTTTTCTTTCCAGGTTGTGAATAGAGTGATGGGAAGTGATCAAACAGTTCAGACAGTGAATATCAGTGCTACCACAACATGTAGGCAGTTGTTGCAACATGTGGTCAAATCTTTCGGTTTTGGACATGGATGGTCAAGCTACTATCTTGTAGATTTTGACCACAGGACTAATGGTAAGCAGCTCTATGATTTGTCAGTCAGTGGATATTCATTACCTATCACCAATGTTTTTGTTTTTATTCATGACTGAAAAAGATAATAGCACCGCTCATCCTGGAGGAGGACTTAATGAAACAAGAAAAACCTCAACCCGAAGGACCATTGCATAGTAAAATATTGTGTGGTCTGGTTGTATAGGTTTCACTGATGTATATGTGCCATGCAGTGTTACCTTTCCACACAATCAATATAGCAAAACTGGCTGTCCTGGATGTTGTCAAATTCAAAAATGGATTCTTTGAATTAGGATTATTTGCTCTGCAACAAGAGAAAAATATAAATCAATAAAAACAGAATAAGACTTGAGCGTTCTATTTCATAATCAAATGCAGCAGATGGCTTTTGGTCACTATTCATGCAGCATATGAAGCAAACAGAACAGAAAAAAACTATGATAAAATGCAAAATAATATTTCATAGCCTGTTTGAAGTAAACCTTGGTTCAGTTTATGGATGAGAGGTCACTGCCTGAAGGGAAATATAATTTCTTCTACTTCTGAAAGTCACCTGTTTATTTGATTATTGAAATAATTATTTTTCCCCTGTTGTTTAGATATTCAAGTGATTGATGTTGATCAGCTGATTTGTAAATTGACCATCAAATCCCTCCTCTTATGTGATGATGCAAGTCTTGGAAATTTAGGGTCTTCCAATACTTCTTTGATGGCAGTAGATGCAGCAAAGTAAGTTATCAATCATCATTTTAAACTTTGAAAATTAAGAAAATCAACATATATGTGTATTTCTGATGTGTTATTTTACAAAGTTTAATATTTGATGTATGATATTTGTTCAAAGGGTTTATTGTCACAAAATGCCATTTTGTTATCCAGATTGTACAATGAAAACACACCAACAAAAAGCAGTTCACCAAAATCTTCCAGTGCAAAAAGGGCAAATCTTCACAAGGATAGTCATTTTGTTGAAGAAAAATCAAAAAGGCACCAATATGTGACTCCAAAAAAGCAAGCTCTACCAGGAAGTCTACATTACAATACTGAGGAAGTTGATACATTAGAGGTAATTTTTCAGGAAATGTTCACACAAAATTGGGATGCTTAACCTAAAATATGATAAAATGGGCATGAACAGTAATATTTATCCAAGAATAAAGCACATAATGTTAATTTTTTGTTTTTTCAGTTATTGCAGGAAATTTCACTTTTAAAGGAGAGTATCACAGAAAGAGATAGTACAATTTTAGCTTTGACAAGAGAGAATGAAAGACTTCAAGAAAAAGCCAAACAATCCCTAAGTCTTCAGAAAAGAATAGCTGACCTAGAAGTAAGATATACAGAACAGGAAAATTATTGGCACCAACGTGTTAAAGACTTACATGAAGAAATAGAAATCCAGAGTAAATATGACAGTGCTGGCAATGGTAAGTGTGAACATTATGTTTGATTTATTAAATTAATAATTATCTCATTTTTTTTGCCCGTTACCTGACATTTTGTACCAGGCTGATTCTCTCTGTTTCCCTTCTACTTTTCCTAATTAGATCTTCCATATAGAATAGAAATTATGGAAAAACAATTGAATAAATTCTCTACAGACGTTATGGAACAGGAAAAAGAAACACAAAATATACAAGCACTGCTAAAACACGCCGAAAATTCTCACAGGTAAATATCATATTAATCAAGATTTCATGCAATGGTGTTTATTTTTGATTCTACTCAAAGGTCACAATAAAACTTGGAATTCAAAATAATCATAATTCTTATATATGTAATGGCAAGCCTTTTGTCCACACAGGTCTGATGCTGAGAAGTCAACAAATGACCTAGACCTTAGACAGCAGCTTTCAATGTCAGAAGACAGACTTCTTGAACTCAAGCACAAACATGCAAACTTATTTTCTCAATTAGAACTAGCTCGACATGAATTAGAAAAATATGAAGCAAGTTTTAAGGTAGGAATCACTAAGATGAAACAATTCCAAATCAAATAACTTTTTTCAACAATTTCTTACATACAAATCTGTATACATGAACCCTTGTAGAATTCTTCAATATTTTCTAACAATAGACTGAAAAGAAACTGAAGTAAATTGAATTGATTATGGAAATAAGCCATATAATAGTCTTTCTTGTGTTATGCTTGCCATGTTATTCATGTCAATTTTTAAAAATTGTCTAGCTACCCTTACCATTCTCCATGTATTTACTGGCTGAATAAATCAAATAACAAATTAACATTGTTCATTGTAGGGTTTCGGCAGAGATACCCCTTGCCTTTATGACCATTTAAATGACCTTGGCCCACAGTGCATTCTTTGTGTCAATGTGTCAAGGTCACCAGGAAGTTTGGGATTTATGGTCGGAAGAAATGGTCACAATAAGCTTGTCATTAAACATGTAGAGAAAGGACTCAAACTTAAAAAAGGAGATAGGTATGAGTATGATCAAAATAATAATAAATCATTTTACAACCTTGATGTGTAAAACCAAAGAGCTTATATACACAAGAGGGTGCACTCAGTACTTTTAGTGGTGACATGTTATAGCGCAGCGCCGCCA
>JAVSBT010138319.1:0-14755 GCA_033118115.1 Pharyngocirrus eroticus | reverse complement strand
CCCGCCCGGGGCCCCCCCCCCCTCCCCCGCGATCCGCTTATGCAATTAGGTTTATACCATGTTACTGCTAAACATAAAATAATAAGCTTCCCTTCTCTTTTCCTGTGTCATTGAGGAAAAGAAAGGATACTGGGGCAAACAATCTTACGAAAGGACTTAAACAAAAAGAATGGAAGGTTCTACCTTCTGATGTTCCATTGCATATATTGGAGTGTATTACACTTTGTGAAATCTGTGGTTTGTAAACGGAGGGGTATGCATTGTGACAAGTTATGGTATTAAAGAAAGAAAGATACCCATCTTCATATCGATACCCAAATACATACCTTGACACATAGGTCCTCTGTATCCTTGTTGACATTCTCCATTAGGACATTGTCCAGTAGTTTTATCACATGGTACACCATTCGGACAATGACCGCAGACCTCTCTACATGATGACCCAAACCTACTATCCACACATTCTTGTAAACATTCAGAATAAATACTATTATTTATATGAAAAATGCGACAATCATCTTGAGGGTTAGTTATTATACTACTAGTATTCAGAATACATGTTTAAAAGATTGTATACAACAGGTGAAATATTATTTAAAGATTTTAGTTCCTACTAATGTTTTCCATCTTTTATGAATATATGAAAAAATAGCATTCCAAACATAGGAAATCTACTCTGAAAAAGGGAAGCTTTATCGGATGAGATTTCTCATAGAGATTTAAAAAATTTTTTTTTGTCATATTACCAATTAAAAAAGAGCTTTCAAATAATTGTTTTGACACCTTAAGTAGAACCCCCCTCTATGTTTTTGATATGCTGAATCCTTAAATAAAGTTCCTTTTTATTATCTTTTTTTTAAATCATTCCTTAATTTTAGATTGACATATAGTCAGGCTTTTTTCGCCAAATGTTTAGGACAGATAAAGACTGACGTATAATGCATTTTTCAAAGACGTGGCTGTGTGAACTTTGACCTTAACATTAACGTTGACCCCAAACATGATTTTCATGTCAGTTTTCCAGTTAGGCCATACTAAATTGATTTGTAGATCGTTTGATCTGGTGAAAAAAAATTACCCTTGGTTGGTTTTTTTTTTTGCCATTTTTTTTTTTTTTCTAGATTTTTTTTTTCTTCTAGATTTATCTATTTTTTTTTAAATAACCTTAATTAATGTATTATCATTCAGATTTCAACATGCTTGTCTTAATAAACAGTGTACACGAACATTTCACGATTTATATACTGCACTTGCCATTTTATTAAAAGAATCCGGACATCTGGAGTCTGGCGTTGTCAAGCAGAACATTTGGCTGTTGATATACTTTATACTTAGACACTATAGGTGGCAGAGACTGTACGTATGGCTCTCCTGTCGACTATGGTGCATAATCATGCATGATTTACTCACGAAAAACACGTTTTAAGAGGATTTTAAAAAAAAAGAAAAGAAAAGTTGAAACTCGAATTTTACCCTCGGTCGGGTCCAACGATCTACAAATCAATTTGGTATGGCATTATGTAAAACATCCATTATATTCTTGTTGACATTCTTTATTAGGACTTTGTCAAGTATTTTTTATCACATGCTATACAATTCAAACAATGACCACACTCAGATCTTCATGATGAGCTATATCTGCCATCCACACATTCTTTAGGATATTCTTCTTATTCCTCTTTTTCTTCTTCTTTTTTTAAAATTCTTATAACAATCATTATCATTATCATATTTTTATCATTTTCATTATCATCATCATCCTCATTATTTTAATTATTATTATTATTATTATCATCATCATTATAAGCACACCTTGGCATATTGGCCCTTTCCATCCATCATGTTTACATTTTCCTTTTCTACATTCACCATTTCCATTATCACAGGGTTCACTATTGATGCAATCACCACAATCTCTATTACAGTTGGAACCATACTTGTAATGAATACATTCTGTAATTCCAAGGAAATGTGACATAGTGCAAAATATTTGTTGAGAAAACAAACATCGCTCAGGTAATATGAAAAGAGGGGTTTAGAGTATAGGGTATAAAAAATGTTTAAGGCAGCAAAAAATGATAGCAATAATGATTATACATGTGGCTTTCAAAATTTTATGTTTCCGGGACCACAGCTCTTTTCCTGAGCAAATACCCAAAGAATAACATCCACTTATAATATATTTTCCTCAAAATTGCACACCCCCCAAAAAAAATGAATCAACTCATTTAATTTCAAGATATTAAAATACAGACGATCCAAATTTATAGCTTATAGAATCCTTAATTCCAAAGCTCTATGTTTCTGTTCATAATACATTTTCTATCATAGATGCTGAAGAAAGGAAATTGACCAAAGTTTGGCTTTGTTTGAAAGAAAAGGTCAACATTTGGTGAATTTAATGTAAAAAAGAAGTTCGCTTGTTTTACAATGTCAACTTTAAAAAAAAAAATAGTTAATTAACTTTAGAAAATATAAATAACTATTGGATGTTTTTTTTATCATTGGCCCATCCCATGACTCCATAGTAATATCAGCTACAAAAACAAAAAGGTTTTCAAAAAGATATAGTTAAATAATTTACCCTGACACATAAGTCCTTTAAACCCTGTCTTACACTTTCCATCAGGACATTGCCCAGTACTATTATCACATGATACACCGTCCAAACAATTACCACAAATGTTGTCACATTCGGAGCCATATCTCCCAGCTGCACATCCTAGAAATGAAAATAAATGAAAATGTACTCCCCTAATATGATATGCCAGCTAAGTGGTATCTAAGGGTACATATCTGCCACAATTTTTCAATGATCATTCAAACATTGATTCTATAGGTATTATTTGACACAATTTTGCTTGTAATATTGCACTTAATTCTTAAAATCAGAGTACCAACCTTTACACATTGGTTTTTGGTATCCTGTTTTACATTCTCCATTAGGACATTGCCCAGTCTCTTTATCACATGGTATATCATTCAAGCAATGACCACATTCACCTCTACAATTCCAACTATATCTTCCATCAACACATTCTGCAAAAAACCCATCAAAAACAAATAACGCAATCGAAATTATTCACTTTTCAGAAAACGTTCATTACTCTATAACTGAGATTTACTATGTTATTTGTCTTTCAATCTGTCTAAGTAAAGTCCAATCATTTCTACTTTTCATATACAAGAGGTTGAATCGGGAACTGGTATCGGGCCCGGGATGTCTTCACACGAATCTTCGCTCGATCAGTTAGGTTTTGATCTTCACTTTTATCATGCTAGAACTCGATTCTGGAGCCGGATTGGCAGTCACTATAATGATTGATTTGTGTTTTCATCGTTTAATTGTATGAGACAACCCCCCCCCCCCCTGTTTTTGTGTGATCATGAGCTGTCTTCAATCAAGGACAAGTCATCTTGGCAAGCTCCTGAAATCGTCCCTTATGGAACTGTTTTCAAAACGAATTTATTTCAAATATCGGCTGAAGCCTTAATAGAATCACCCTTTTAGTACCAAAACCAAGATTTAAATAGAATGAAATTGACAAGTCCACTGTCCCTTAATATGCAAACAAATTCTATTCTGTTCTCACCTTTACACAAAGGTTCTTTCCATCCATCATGTTTACATTCTCTGCATTCACCATTTCCTTTCTCACATGATTCATCATTGATGCATTCACCACAGTCTTGGTTACAGTTAGATCCATACTTGTAATCTTTACATTCTGAAATATATGTATCAGGTTTTATTTCATAGACTCAGTGTCATTTCAAAATGGTATCATTACAAACTCAACCAAGAGTGTTGAATTATTGTATAACTGTAATAAATCACTTGTCTGTCGATACCTTACCACCAGGTCAAGTTGAGAAATGAATTCTTTGAAAGAAAAAAATATATACCTTGATCACATTTACTTCCTTCATATCCCAAATTACATCTCACATTCGAACAGTTGCCATTCCCTTGATTACAAATAGGAACCTCACAATGCCCACACTCCTCACAGATGTTTTTGGAGGAATCCCAATAGGATTTATCTGGACATACTAGAAATATTTTAGGCCATTCTATGATTTGGAAACGTTATATGACATGCTCATTGTTATTGACAATTTCTGTTTTTCAATTAAAAGGTAGTTGTGTGACAAAAGAATAAATGCAATGTTAAACTGAACTGCATGAATATCTGGCTGTCAGATTGTATATGTTCTGTTAAGCAGAGCCATATTATGGTTGCGGTTAAACATAACATAGATGTACATTACATTTTAATTATAAAAAGGATTGTATTTCATAATGATTTCAAGTCTAATCATCAAAATTATAAGTATACAAGTAACAAAAGGGATTTTTTGTTGTTGTCACAACCATTGAATCAAGTTGTACCTGTGTACACATTGATTGCCCAAGTCCGTCCACCACATGCTTCACCACCATCACATGTCAGGTCACAGGGATTAGTAAAAGGAGGAGCATAACCAAGTCTAGGCCAACCATTACCACAGAAACACTGATGACCTAACTGTAAAGTGTAAGAGGGGAACACATACTCAAAAATGACCGTTAATTATTAAAATTGTTCTAAAAGTGCACTAAGACTTACAATTATGTGACGTACCTCAACTCCAGCATATCTAGTCCCATTTTGTCTGCATAAACCAATGCACACTGTCAGATTTGTTATACCAGTGCTAACATTATTAGGTAGAACTCTAACCCAATCATCTAGGAAACACCCCAAATCTAAAATGTACAGGGAATTATCAGAATGATCTCAACATGCAATTTGACCAGGGTCAAATTGTAAAAGTCTTCCAGGACACATTTCGGAACACAAAAGTACATTGTGTATTTTTAGCCACATAGCCATTTTAGTGGAAATTTCATGTCACTCAAACATCAAAAATGCAAAAAGGTAAACCATGACTCTTTAGCCAATGATCAAACCAACTCAAACAAAAGACCATATTCTAGACCAGACACCTTTAATTCTACAGTTCATAATTTCTTTATCATTTTTCTGAAAATAAGTTGAAGTGACAAAAGTAGCTGCAAAAATCTTTTATAATGAACAACTACCAAATATCACATTATTTCTGAACTTCAATAAATACGTTTAATATTAAACTATAGTGAAATATCTGGAAGGAATTTAAAACATGGCAGAACTGCCTATATTTCAAAAGGTCACACTTTATAAAGTATTTTGGGCATATTTATGATACATTGCATAGCTTCCTAAACTTTGTGAAAATTGCTACATGTATGTACACCTTTTTAATTTTTTTTTTTTTTTTGGCGTTTTAAATTTTAAGATAATTTGGCCTAAATCCCTGCTTCCTGCTCCTTCCAAAACATGTGTGGTCCCTTTATAATAATTGAGGAATTCATCAAAAAATAGACCTTAGTATTTGTAATGTGGCACTTTTTCTACTTCTGAATGACCATACATAAATTTATACTTGGTACAAGATTTTGATCGAAAGTGTACAACTTTACTTTTATCAAGGTTGGCTAACAAATGCCATTAATTACACCATTCTTGCATGAGATTTATTTGATCTTGCAATTCTTCCTCACAGTCAGCTAGCATAACTCATTTGCATAAACAAGGTATGAGATACGGTCATTTCCAACATGTATTCCTTTCCCAAGATTATTGAGCTTAATGACTAGATCATTTAGATTTATTGAACACAAAGTAGGGGAAGTGTATATCCTTGTCTAACCCCAAGTTCCACAGGAAACAAATCTGTATGATAGCCATTAATTTTCACACAAGCTAGAGGCTTGGTACATAGCGATGTTATAACTTTGTATATCTTACAATCAATAATAAGTTTTAACAACTTGTACAATAACAAGTCATGATTTACTGAGTCGAACGCTTTTTGTAAATCAACAAAAGCAGCAAATGTTTGAGATGTATTTTCAATCAAAGCAAAAGACTGGAATCTAATGGAATCATCAATATGAATTAATGTAATTTTCATTCCAATAGTAAATATCAATAACAGGAAATCAAATTCATAACCTTTGCGTCACACTTACTTGAAGGCCATCCAGTGGATACATCTGCAAAATAGGTTAGTCCAACTATAATCAAAAGTGATTTTATCATAGATAGTCCCTTCATGTTTTATATTTCAATAACACAGTATCAGTGATAATATCATCATTCCATGGTCAGAGGAAAACGAGAGTACTGTACCTAAGCCTTGTTTAGGTTATTGTGCATTTACATTGCATGTAAAACAGAATTTGATAACAAACTTCCTTAACACACACACATATATATATACTAAACAAAAATAGAAAGGCATAATTATGGTTTCTATGTTATTTAGCAAGTATGATTCTGAATGGCTCCATATTTCATATTTTAGACATTTTAGACCGTTCTTTCTATTCGAGACAGAACAAACTATGCTTTTCTCCTAGAATTCTAGGAATACTTAAGATATGATAAATCTGCCCATCTGATAGATGGGATATTCCTAGAAGGGATAGAGAATACAAACCCTACTAGGACATTTTCGGGGTGGGGACGAACAAACCCATACATAAAATGATGTACCACGTTTTTGCTGACATGCAAGGTACAGAGGCTAGAAGAGGGAGAGATCCTTCCAATCTACTAGGAGTTGTTAAATGTGTATGCTTGCCTATGCTTATAAATGCTATTTTGGTACTCTAAAAACGAGTGCCAACCATCAATAAGTCACCACTCAACCCTTCTCAAGACACTACCTTGTGGGAGACTTATGGTGTCCGCAAAAGCCCCCTTTCCTGATTCAGCACACTTTGTCTGCCAGCATCCCAAGAAGATGGAAACATTATCCCCTGCCACCAGAGTACCATGTGCCATCAATAGTTTGGTTTTTAATTAATTTTTATGATATCTGCTACAGCTTTGGTTGGTCAAATCCCAACCAGGTTTAGTTAAAACCGACAAATAGGCAAACTGCTGATTTATTAAGTATTCCTAGAATTCTTGGACATTTTCTATTCTCTTTTCAAAATGAAAGAATTAGTTCAGTTTGTCTCAAATGTGAAATATGGTATCATTTAGAATAATTCAGAAGTTTTTTTTTGTATTCTTAGTCAGAAAATTTTGAATAATGTTTTTATCTCTATACTTTTCTTTCGAATTTGTTTTGCTTTACATTTCAAATATTGTAGAAAATTGATTATTTAATGTATATCAAGTGAAATTTTATCTTTTTAAAGAGCAGTTGTTGATGTATTGCAAAAGAAAAAGTTGGTTATGCGTTTCTTTTTTTGTTCAGTATATATATATATACTTGAAACATGTAGGTTTCTAACTGCATACCTTTTTTTGTTGGACTTTATCATTATCATATTATATGGAAATGTTGCCTAGCCTACCATTATATATTTTTGCTCACAGTTAACTAGGAAGATGCATGTCATGATATAGCAGCAACAGTGTTCAAAACCAATGAATAAAAAACACAATCCAAAAAATGTATTCACATTTCCCTTTTTTCTAAATATATTCACCTAAATATTTCAAGTAGGCCTATACTATAAGCAACAAGGAAGTTGTCTTGAATAACTATTCATACTGTGATTGTTATATGTTTGTATAAGGATTTTATTCAACAGATTTTTTTAATGTATTCAAGTAAAGAAGGGATACATTTTAGCCCTAGATGTCAGTAGTATTAGAACAGCTGTTTGCATAACATTTTAGTTTATTTGTTATTCCCTTACCTTTTTTTCTACATATTCATTATAGATATAAGATATTTCTTTTAATATATAGAGGCTTAAAAGGTGTTTATTTTGATTAAGGTAGATTTGAATTCCTTAAGCATAAAGATAAACTTGTTCAGCCAACCTAGTAGGAACTCAACATTTCATCCTAGTCAGCCTTTTTATGAATAGCTTTATTGATACTTTTAAAACTGAAACTAGGAAGCATTGGAAGTAGAATGTAGTAAGAGTTTTTTTTATGAGACCTGTTTTCCTGGAGGGGCTTAAAACAAACAAACAAAAAAGATTAGCTAAGTTCCTCACAATGACTTCTTTGTACTCCCTGAAGGTATCTGTTCTGAACCTTTATTGTCTTTCTGTGATGACGATAAGCTAATAGATAGTAACGTTGCAATGAACCCATAAGCTAATAAATTACGTTGATATTAAGGTTTTTTTATCGCATTTTTTCATACCACTGTCGTTTTTCTGGCGTGATATCTGTAAGAAATACTCATAAGATCAGCAGGAAGTGAAGAAAATAAATTTATGGAAACACATCAAAGGAGTTGGAATACTAAAGTAAAAAGGGAACAGTACATGGTAATTCAACAGAAATTCAAGCTTCCTGTATGATGCATGAATAAAAACTGTATTGACCTCTGGTGTTGAATCTATTAAACGTATAATTTCCTCCACTTCAAGGAAGTATGTATGCATTGTATCTCTTCTAATGGAATACTTTAGAAACAAGGTAGGCATAGTACAGTGTCAGCTATGTGTAAGTTTATTTCTGTTTTACAAACAAGGAATTTACACATTTGTATGTCAAAACAATAATGAATATAAATATTTACAGATATATTTTGATGAAAATTGAATCAGTTCTCTAAGGATGATAGCTGTTGTTTATTCAACACATATTTAGTCCTGTTCATTTGTCTGGACCATCCCCAAGTTCTTTAGATGTTACATAATTGTACAAAAAAGACAAATATCTCTTGTTAATATAATCAAAAAGTTTCAAGAGGTTTAGCAACAATTGAAGGGAGGTCATTTTGGGGTTATTGATTAAACCATTGTCATTTGAAATTTGAATATTCTTGGTACTGTTTTATGTACTCTATCGCCATCTGATGTAAATCCTTGTACTGTTCCTGTTAAATAATATAAAAAAGTTGACATATATATATATATATATGACAAAACTCAACAGAGCTCAAAGGAAGAATCTATTTGATGTAAGGTGAATGAATTGTTTCAAGTCAGAGGCTGTACTCTTTTGATTAAATTCAATATATTTAGTGAAAGTAACACTTGGAAAGTAACCTACCATGTGTTGTAAGAACTCAGGCCTTGCCATCAGCGTTTGTTTTGTTATGTTAAAGATGTCGACTTCTTGTTCAGCATTGATCATATCAAACATCCATGACACTACAGCATACATGCCTGACTTCATACCACCATCACTAGAAAAAATAACAATAAATCAACTAAAGTTGTGTTTCAGAAAATAATTAATTTTGATAGGATATCCTTAACACTTTAGGGTTGTATATTCATAAACTCTACCCCCAAGCATTAAAGGATATTCACAAATAAATGGAATTGATTATTACAATAGTGTACAGTAAGTCAAGAAAGAAGTAGAATAATCAGGAAGTTTTATCACGAAGGTTTTTGCTGAAAAATATTCAATTAGATCTAGGAACAAGTATAGTCATTTGTCCTTCTAACCACTTCATTGCAGTTAATATATTACTTGTGCAATCCTAACAAGGAAGATACATTTTTCGCATGTATACCGATTTTTCAGCTTTACGTGTATTTGAACACAGTACTAGTATTCAGAACCACTCAATACAAAAAGAGGACATATGGAATGTTTTCTCATACATGCTCATAGCATATGTATAAATGAATCATTTTAATTCGAGTGTGTCTATATAACACAGACTAAATACAACTAGGAAGATATATGTGTGAGTTTACCACTCATATTGTATTCGTCTCATACTTGTATAAGGATTCTCATTGAGTAGATCTTCTACACATTTAAATAAAGCAGGATTACAAAGATAAATCTACCTATCACTATCAGTCACTGTCATTGATATTTTAGATCTCATCATTTGTACAACTTTTGATTTGTGTTTGTCGACTTTTTCACTTATGAACTCATAACATATTCCCTCTAATAGAGAGCAGTTTAAAGCGGTGTATACATTTGTGAGGAATTGGTATACTACAACCCTATACTTTATCCCACAAACTCTTAAAGCTACTGGTGTATATGAATACAGCGCTTTAAAAAAAACATATTTCTACTAAGTTCTTCCTTAACTCAATTTGAATTAGTCTTTTATGAAAATAGTCTTCCTTAACTAAAAAAGCTCGCCGAATAAAAAAGCTTCCTACTTAACTTAAAGTAGGAAGAATTCGCAAACCTGTGACTTGTTTGTATTCAACTTGCTTGAGTACACCTAGGCCATGCTTGTTTTGTTTTCATAGGGGGGCCGAAGTATAACTACTGCATCACATTTATCACCTGTTCAGCCACCTTTGCATTTCATATAATTGTATACTCTTATGTGTGAAATTACAGTGTCAATACCAAAGATTCCATTTTCAAATTGCAATCACAATAGTATAGTAGGCCCATGGTACATCATTGCATATAAACTAGTTCGTTATTGACGACTCATAGAGGAAATCCATACATTGAAGAATGAATGAAGAATGAATATAAAATAGAAGTGTTAACATACAGGCATTGGACTGTGACAGGTCCTCCTTTTCCGTTTTCTTGTTGCCATTTCTGTACATTCATATACAATGTGAATAGGGTGTTTATATTTCCAGGTTTCCATTCATGTTCAGGCCAATCAGTGGTCCCTGTCAGAAGAACCTTTCTTTCAGAGCCTTGATAGGACAATGTTAAATGTCCATTGATTACGTTATTTTCTTTGGTCAGTTTGGTCCTGACAATTGTATAAGGTCCAGCAATTATTTCACTGACTTCACTCGCAGGCCAATAGTCACAACTTCTGAAATCTCTTCCCTGAATGAAAACAGTAATTCATATGTATACTGATCTTGTAACGTGGTAGTGGATAGATTTAAAATCTTAAAATTTAAATCAATGATATTTTTACATAATCATTAAAATATAAATATTTTACTTTAACAAAGTTCTACTATCATAAGTCTGTTGGTGTGGTCTAGCTACATAGAACTGCAATTATAAAAGTTTGAAATTTCAGGTTTGAATTTTGAAATAAAAAGATAGTCTTTTACCCTGTAGTTGCTAAGCATAACTATAACGTTGACATTGTAGTCATACACCATTGTCCAAAAGTCAACAACTGTCTCTTGTAAAGGAAGCTGTGTCAGCATCATTGCTAATTTCAAATCATAGCCCTCAAATAGAATTATAATAAACACAAATGTCAGATTATATACTTAATGATGGTGGTTATTATGATAGAATAGAGTCTCTATACTCAATCTATAACAAGTATTTGTACACAAATATATGTCTTACTGTTACTTACATCTGCATAAACAGCATTAATATAGTTATTTCTTCCTTGGACTGCTGTCTTTAAAATCACACGCATATTATCATCTAAAAAAGGCAAAAATAAAGAATTGTCTATATTTATCTATAAACATGGGGGGAAAAAATAAAGAATCTTTACAAATAGTTTGAATATCCAATATTGATGATGAAACAATATCCGGGCAACAAAACTCGTTCCAAAATTCATAATATTTATCATTGGTTTGTCTTACCAGGAATGTCACTGCCTTTTCTGTTTTTGTTTTTATTTTCAGGTTTTTGACCTTGAACTTTCTTTGCTTCTTTTTGATTTCTTTTTCCTAACTGTCGCAAAAGCTAAAAAAAAGAGATCGCAATTATCAGTGGTGCAAAATGGTGAAATATTTTGAAGTAGAATAATTAAAATAACAGAAAGTATCATACTTATGGCAAAAATAAAATGCAAAGAAACCTTTATATGTACCTCAAATTGTTTTTCCACTTTTGACATTTTGAGTGGATTTGACATGTATGTAGACAATAGTCCACATGCAACGGTAGTGTCATCATCAGCTAGTTCTTCAAAGTCACCACTAGATGGCGTTGTTATTCCAAGGTTATCTATCCCATCATCCTTGTCACCATCCAATCTTTCATATAGATTAAGTTCAGTGTATTCACTGTCAACAGGCAAATCTATTGGTTGAAAAAAAAGTAATATATCAATGGGAATATCTGATAAATATATATAATAGTGGAAAGATATTAAAAACACCCCAATTTGTAACTATAAAGCCAAAGTTTTGAATGACCTGCTGTGTTGTTCTTGGCGTATATATTGTCATCATCAACATTTTCAAAATCTGGCTCATCTTCACGATTTTGCCTTCTTTTCCTAAAATAATATAAACATAAAATGCCATTGTTTTAACATGATATTTTAAGGTCAATTACTGTCTACCAGTGTTTATTATAAATGATCTAATCTACAGGCTCCAAACATGTTTATTTACATGTTTACCATAGAGAATATTTTTAAGATTGTTGTGAGTTTGTACATTTTCATGCTTTATCAGTGTAATGTTTATTTGTTTGATATGGGGTTATATGGTAACGCAAAGACCAGAAACGTAACCATGGAATGGTTTCAAGGAGGGCTTGACATACATAAGTTCTTACCTTAGCACAAAAATGATAACAATAATAATTATTGCAATCACTACCAGAGACCCAATAACACCTCCTATCATTGGTCCAGGGGATCCTTCTAAGGAAGAAAAAAAAGACCTTAAGTTTTCAAACATTCTTTGACATTGGCAACTTCATACTGTATACCGAATCAATTTCTTGTGTTTCTTTTCTAGCTCACTGAGTTTACCTTTATTCTGTCCCTGTGGTTCATTGACATCCAATGTTGCAGCAGTGGTTCTTGTATCTGTACAAACTCCATTTTCTGGATTACATTCTTCATAGGATTCACAAGAACATTGGAGATTGCAGTTTGGACCAAACATTCCTGGACTACATGCTACAGTTGTAAGAAAAGTAAGAAGTGTACATATGAAGAATTTCTGAAAAACTTCATACATGATTTACTTTAAAACAATGTCAAATGAAAATGAACCACAGGAAGATGGAGGAAAAATTTGTAAAGTATTGATAATTGCAAAAATATGTCACTAGAATGTTGTATATTGTATAGTAATAACAAAGCAGCCCTTCCCCCAAATCAAAATCTTGCAGTCCCTTCATACAGAACAAATTCCCAGGTACTTTGTGATGTTCCCTCTCCTACACTGACCTTGTTGACACTTGTCCCCTTCCCATCCTGCCTTGCATCCTTGATCTGAACAATGTCCTGTCACTTTGTCACAAATCTCATCCACACAGTTACCACAGGACTTGGTACAATCACCATAGTAACCATCTGTACATACTGGATGAATATAATTTGTTCACAAGGTACATACATAACATCAAAACATATAACACATTTTAAAGTAATACTAATAGCTATGCAGTTTACTACATTCTGTGTAAATGGAAAAACCCTTTTGATCCATATCTTCAAACATAAAGACTCTGAATATCATGTTTGTTTGATTTATTTTAAAGACATTTCCATGTTAATAAACATTAGACAAACTTGCTATGTCTGCATCAAAACACTTGCGTAACCTCAAAATAAATAAATCTTTGAAGCAGAAATCTAAATAGCAAACAATATATAAGAAATGTCAACAATTCTTTCTTACCCTTTTCACATTTTTTTCCATGATATCCTAGTCGGCACTGTGTATTTGGACATTCTCCTGTTACAATGTCACAGGGTTCTGTCAGACAATGATCACATGGATCACAGTCTGTACCATAAAACCCATCATCACAATCTGTAATAACAACTTGAGAAATCATTTGTAGATAAGTGTTTTGCTATCCTTCCAGACAGAGGGAAATATATTCAAGGCTCAGAGTTTAAAAAAAAAATTGTCTATATCCAGATGCTTCTGCAATGAAGTCAATATTATGGCATAGAAGTGTCACATGATAAAGACAATGAAAAAGTGAAAAATAATTCATCTTAAAACTGCCGGAATTTGAAATGGGGACCTTCCGCAAAGAATGCTAGTATGACAATATAAGTCAGCCATTAAAGCTCTCATTTTCATAAAAAACACTAAAAACTCATTTGAATATTTAAATTTGTGCAATAACAAAAAAATGGTGTACGCCAAATTAACCATGGATAGCAAAATGGATATAAAGGTGTATGCAATTTGATATGCTGGTTTTTGAAACAAACATACAAATGAAGAGTTTATCTACCTTGACACATAGGTCCTTTGTATCCTTGTTGACATTCTCCATTAGGACATTCTCCAGTGTTTCTATCACATGGTACATCATTTAAACAATTACCACATTCATAAATACAGGTTGAACCATATCTACCATCAACACATACTGAAATTAAACAACATGATGAATAAAGTGCATTGCTGTATGTGAAATTGTCAACCTGCAAAATTGTTCAAATTCTCATTTAATTCCATTATCTTGTAGACCCTTTTTTGACAACATTCAAGTCTATCCCATGTTACTGCTAAACAGAATAAGTTGCTTAACTCATATTGTGTGTCATGGAAGAAGTGGAAGGGATAATTGGACAAATATCTTACCAAAGGACATGAAACACTCCGAAAAAATGAAGGTTCTACCTTTCTTGTTGTTAGACTAGAGCTGTTATTCCCCTTGCATATATATAGGGGCTTAGAAGTACATGCACTCCAAATAATAATAATAATAATAGCGTTCATTTACATAGCGCAAATTTACAACTATAACAGTCTGTTTCTATGCGCTCAGCTATTTCCTGGCCAGACACATACTATATATATAACTAAAATGTAATTGGTTATGTAAGCTCATCTGTGCATTATATAAGATAAAAGAGAGACTAAACTTTTTTTATGCACTGTGTGAAAAGA
>JAVSBT010138209.1:3906-14755 GCA_033118115.1 Pharyngocirrus eroticus | reverse complement strand
GGGGGTGCTAGGTTCGGGTATCAGACAGATAATTAAACTAATATAACGGGTTTGAATGCATAATGTCTGCCTTTAAAACAAAAATCGTCATTTTGAGTTTTCTGCAATTACAAAGCTTTCTTTTAATTTCAAGATTGGCAGATTCAAAGGAGGAGACTTCTGAGATTTTCAAGCAGTACATGGAATTTTGGAACAGCAAACTTCCGACCATTTGCCCCAAGAGAACAATGGGAGTGGCATAATTGTCACATGTAAGTTGATATGTCTTATTTACACAAAACTTTGATTATGGGTGGGTTATAGCATTAATATCTGTAATATTCAGGTTAATTAGATTAATTATACTTAAGGGAGCATGGTGGCTCAGTGACAAAGCATGGACCTAGAGATCAGAAACTGGAGTGTTTGATCCCCCGCCTTACCCCATGTTTGTGTCCTTGGGCAAGATACTTAGTTCAAATTTCCCTTCTTCACATAGGAAAGGATAAGTTGTACCAGAAATACTCTTGGAAAGTAACCTGCGATAGATTAACATCCTGTCCAGGGGGAGTGAACGCTCTCAGTTGCTTGTGCTACAGAAACCAGGGATAAGCGCTAGCCTGATGGGCCTTAATGGCTCGAGTATGGCTTTACTTTTTTACTTTACATAATTATGTCACGTTACAAATCTCCTCTGTCACAAATGCTTTTGTCTTTATGTCGCAGGCATTATCATAGCATGGGTGTCTTTGCTCATTACGATTTACTAGATGGTCATGGCAATCGTGTAGCAGAAGGCCACAAAGCAAGTTTCTGCCTTGAAGATGTGCAGTGTTTGTCTGGGATAAACAAAAGATACCAATGCAAAGGATATTCACAGCAAGGTAAGCAGATAAAAATAATGCAAAGACCACACTGTATCCTTTTTATACTGGTTACATTGTAAGATCAAGAGCATTGATTCTCTTTGAGTTGCTCTTGTTTTTTGTCGTCTAAGGAAATATATTGTGGTAAAAGTGCAAATAACAAAAACATTTACAATGATAAATTCTTTTAGATACAATTATGATATTATAATAAATCTATATTTCTTTTTTTTTGACTCTCTGAAAAAGTTATTTTGTATAAAAATTGAAAAAAACACTATACATATTTTAAGTGACTACGGGCTCATATTACTTATCGTTTATATCCCTTATACAAGTGGTTTAATCTTATCTTGTATCATGACATGGTTTTGAGAGATTTCCTTTGTATCAAGTATGTGTGATGGAAACAGTTGCATTTTATTTCTTTGGTTCCATTTCAGGAATATCTGCAGGATGTGCCGATGATTATCTTCATGATATAGACTGTCAGTGGATTGACATAACTGATGTTCCACCAGGCACATACATATTCAAGGTTAGGATCTATATGTTTTTAAGGAATTATTTTAAATAGAATCATGCCGTGGAATGTACCAATCCTTCAAAATCGATATCGCATGGAGAAATTCTTCTAAACAGTTGTCATTTACTCATTTTGCAAAATATATACTATGACATGACGATCTTAAAAAGTAAGAAAGACACTCCAAACCTTGCAAATGTTCATAGATCAAATCTACATCTTCTGGCAATGTAAATGTTTTCTATGAAATTTGGCAAATAAATTCTAAAACGAACTTTTTTTGAAGTTGCTTTCTTACTTCTTTATATCAAATTTCGATCTGGTACTGATAACATAACAATCATCGAGCAAAAATAATTGTCAAACTTGAAATAAGATCTGTACTTTTGGACTCATAAAATGTTTTTTATGATGATTATATTTTCACAATTCAATATACAAGTACATGTGAGTCTGGGCTCAATTATCTCAACTGTCAGACTGAAATTAGTCTAGGCTGGCTACATGACTCCTTTCTAAGTTATTACATTATCCTTCTTTCTGCTATCCAGGTTGTCATCAATCCAGATTATTCAGTGGCAGAATTGGATTTTAACAACAATGCTGTGACTTGTAATCTTCAGTACACCACCTATCAAGTCTTTATACGTGGATGTACATTGGGGCCAAAGTAATATCGTAAAAGCAAGCAGATAGAAAACCAATTTTATTCTACACTGACTGATTTGCCAGGAACAAAAGGGAGTTGATTAAAAGCCGTAGTTTTGTCAGCTAAAGCCTAGTCTTAACTATTAAACTTTACTAAACATGTCTCCACATGCTTGAAAACATATGTTTGCTGGTTAATGTAGACCTGTTGGATAGCAAACATTCACACATATAGTTTTACCATGTTTGGCAACAGGTCTACATTTGCAAACATGGAGTTTATCATGTTTATAAACAAATGTTTCCTGGTCTAGTCTAGGCTTAACAGTTTTAGTTTAAGATGAACATTGAAATTGAGTAGATTAATCTTCATAAGATATATACATGTATGGAACATAGGACTTGTGTAGGTTGTGACAGCGTTCATAGGAAAGAGAGAGAGAGAGAGACCAGTCAAAAAACTTTTTTCTGAAACAAGTCACCTTAGTAATCTTACATTTTGTTTAATATATTCACAAATTAAAGGATTTGAATAGACTATAGTGTAAAACTGTACACCAACATGTATTTTCAAGGTCAGGTGAAGGTCTAGATCAGCTAGATGCCAAAGACAGAAAGCAAAAATGAATTTGCTCAATATTTATTATGTTACCTCCAGCATATGGTGCAAGCTATTTCCAAGTCACTATACCAAAAATCACCAGCATTATATATTAACATTTAACCAGAGGTATAATATTGTTCTTTGCCAGAAACAAAGGCAGCAATAATTTCTATTCTTTAATGATATATGTACATGTGCAGCAATTGAATTTACACTAATCTATGTACATAGGTTGCAAAATATTAATTAAGAAAAGGTATGCATACTTAACATAATCAAGAACTTGATGTCTTTTTTATATTTTTTAAAATACTAACTTAGAAATTAGACAATACATACATGTAAACATTATTGTTTTATATTAATGGTTTATGAATTGAAATGGTATGTAAGAGAGTTTTCCCTCGGTCCAATGTGGACAGTTTCAGACTTAGTATGTACATGTTTGACTTTTGAATAAATACTACCAAAAAAAAGTTTTAGATATATCTTTATATTCATCCAAAATTTGTTATTCTAATGCACCCATATAGCAAAATGTTTAATGGAAGAAAAGAGAATCTTGTATGATACCTTATTAAAAAAAATTGATATCAATGTGTCCATACAATATTGTTTCAATATAGGGTATTGGGAATTTCTAAATGAATCAAGCAGTAATACATGTACTGTCAATTCAATTTGGATATTCTTGGTATTATGTTGAATATTTTAGTTATATTTGAGGAACATAAAGGTCACAAAAGCAAATGCTATATGACAACTGACGATCGATGCCATGTGATGCTTTTCTCCAGAACTCTTTGCTAGGACATTTGCGAGATAGCCAACATCCATGACATTACAAAGTGGAGTGGCACAGCACTGGGAACAAACCTTAAAAAAAAAAGAATATCAGAATATGACTAAATCAATAACATTGTACCCAGTTTGTAAAGTAATTTTGAAGTAGATTTATACAAATGCTAGCTAGAAAACAGATTTAACACAGTACACCCGAACCAAGTGTTAAAAATGGCAAGAATAAAGAAACACAATTATTCATCATGGAATACCATTACATATGTGATTAACCAGTATAAAAATATAAGACACTTATAGGTTGTGTGTGCTAGGGTGAGCTAAAGTAAGCAAATCCTCTACTCATTGAAAGAGATATTTTTTAAAAGTTCTCTAAAACTTTTATGATCCACAAAATAGTCGACAGAAAATGTGGTAACTGAGAACATCCATTTAAGAATTTGTATTTAATCTAAAAATAAGCTAAGTTTGTTCCTGATTTTTTTCGGTCTGTAGGTCTCCACCCTGTAAGTTAACTTTGGTTATTTTTTTTATAATTTTATTACTCAAAATGTATGCTAAAATTCCCACATTATGTATCAATCGTAATGTGAAGTATGAGCATGTATTAAAAAAAAGAAGTCATAGCAGAATAAACACGTGTAAACTACATATGAGTTGTCTACAGACTGAAAAAGTTCCCTATTCAATTCCAGGAAGATTACTATAGGATTAGTGTACTTACTATTGTATTTGAAGTTCTATAATGGACACAAGATTCAAAACGGTCAAACTCATCACACACATGTCCACAATATCGTTCAAAAGAGACATAATTATCTATCTGTGTTCTAGTAACCTACAGAAAAGAGAAAGGCATGTTTGAATAAACAATATTTCTGAAACAAATTATATGATCCTCCTCAGTCCATAGAATTGAAGTATGAATTGTGGTGGTTTTAATTTTTAAGGTATTAGACCCATAAACCGCTCGGGAAAACGTTTGAGACCTCAGCACTACTCAAGTCACCTCTTATGCTTCCGAAAATACACATTCGCTAGACATTTAGGACCTTGGAACAATCGGGGCTAGTTCCGAGGTCCTTAATGTCTAGCGAATGTGCATTTTCGGAAGCATACGAGGTGCCCCGAGTAGTGCCAAGGTCTCAAATGATTTACTTATCAGTTCATGGGTCTAATACCTTAAGATCAAAGTTTCAATGATATACTGGAAAGTGAAAGTATGCATTGATGTAAAATGTGTAGATTTCTATCTCAGACTTTTTTTTTAGTTAGCAAAATTTCTTATTGCATGTATTTTATAAATTTACATCTGCACTTACCCAACAGTTTGCCACATTACCAAAGGCAGAACAAAAAGTCTTATTTCCTGATCCTTCTGTGCAATTGACACCATTGCATTCAAAACATTGGTGGTTTTCATCTATTGATTAAGGAGATTTTTTTGAAGAAAAGATAAATCATGAACAGCAAGATTTGTGCTGTGATTAAAAAGCTATGTCAATCCAAATAGAGTTTGAACTAATAACATCAGTTATCTCCAATAGAGTGAAATTCATGATTAAAGTTCTTGTAAATTATCACTTTTCATAATACATGTAGTTGTGCACTCCCTTTAAACAAATTTCAATTTTTTAGTAAAGTGTATTACGAACAACACAACAACCAAATACAAAAAAAGAGCAGATTTGGAAGGAAAGTGTTATTATCTCAGGTCCGTTTAAACTGTGTTGCTTGAAAGTGACTTTTTAGTTGCAATTTTTTAAGCACTTCAGAAGTCTACAGCCTAAGCACAATTGCAATTCTATCTGATATTAGACTTTTGGATTCTAACCTTCACATTCACCCAAATGGTTTACAATTCTCCCAACAAAGCACTTCTTACAGTCGTAGTGGGATTCTCCATGACATTCCTTACAACTTTGATGACAGGCTGAACCAAAACAAATATACAAACATGAGTAATTTTCATATAAATCTTTTAGATACTTTATACTTATAGATATATCTTTTGGAGTGTTTTTTTAAATCTTAATGTAAAATGTACACATAGCTCTTTTTATGGTATCAATTAAGACTCACCCAAGCAAATACCAGAAACATTTCCTGATAAATATTCCATATATCTCCCAGGTTTGCAGGATTCACAGTCATCCGCTGCAGGTCCAATACAGGAACTGCAGTTAGCATTACAAGCTGAAAATGAATAAAAGAATATGTTTTGTTCTTTTTCTGTTCATTTATTTAACATAATCCCTATTCTGGAGATCTGCACAGGTTGCTATTTATAAAGAAGTCACCAAAACGCATCACAAAACAACAGTAAAGCAATTCATTTCATTTCATATTTCAAAAAGACTTATATCTTCTCTTTACACCTTTTATGGGCTTAATTATCAATCAATGTCTTACATTGTAAAGGTTTTACCCTCAAGAAATAAAGCTTTTATTATTATCATTATTATTTAAATCAAAGATCTCTGTAGATTTTGGGGTGCAATTTCCTATTTGTAATAAAACTCACCTCTGCAAGTCCCACTGGTAGTGAAGTTTGAAAGCTCAAGATATCTTCCAACTTTGCATGATGTGCAATTATTCTCTCCAAGCCCAATGCAGCTACCGCATTTACCATTGCAACCTTTAAGTAAAATTATATTATTAAGTTTATTCATTCAATCATTCATTCATCCATCCATCCATCCATCCATCCATCCATCCATTAATTAATTCATTCATTCATTCATTCATTCAGTCATTCATTCATTCAGTCATTTTGTCAGTCAGTCAGTAGGTCTGCCATAGAAGCTTTTTATAGTGGCATGACTAGAATCTTTCATAGTCTTTCCTAGAATCTGAGTAAGCCTTAAAACAAACACTCACTCAAGCAAGTTCCAGGCTGGTCTTCATCAAGATTCTCTTTGAAGAACCCATATTTACAAGTTGTACAGTTTCCTCCTCCTGGCCCAAGGCAGGAACCACAGGAACTATCACAGGCTGGAATCCAAATGAAACCTTCATTTACGTTACACATCATTAGTCTACAGTGAACACAGTTGAGTGGATTTTTCTATTAAAATAGTGATGTTTAGCAATATTTAGAAGTAAAAAGACACACATTTAACATATTCATTACTTGACATAAACCTCTTTTACCAACTCTCTCTTAATCTGTTTAGTGTTTACCTACACAGAGAGCCACATCAGAGTCAATTGGCTCATAAAGGGAAGTCCAACTTTATGTAAAATTTCAGCTGTAAGAGAGAGTCAACTATCCAATTAGGATGAGTAGAAGTGACCTCCCCAAGAGTCCAAGTTACTCATTAAAATGAGTACTGTTTGACATTTGAGGAAGTCTCTATTTCTCTTGGAGAAGTCACTTCTGTTAATCCTAATTACTCTCTTAGACAGCTGGAAATTGACAAATGGCTGGACCCCCTTTTATGAGTAAATTTTAGTATTAAAATACTGAACAAGGAATAGAGAACTAGAAGGTAATTTGTCTAAATCAAAATCAAAAACATACCCAAGCAACTGCCATTTTGTTGTTCAGGTAGAGTCTCCAAATAAGATCCATAATTACATGATAAACATTCATTCTCTCCAGGTCCATTGCAAGACCTGCAGTTATCATGGCAATCTTTAAATGAAATTAAAATAATAATTGCATTAATTTATTGATAATTCCTTCACTCAGAATCAGTCTTTATAGTGCTATGGCTTACTACAAACACTCACCCAAGCAAGTCCCAGGCACGTCTTTATCTAAAGGTTCTTTGTAAAATCTCATTCGACAGATTGAACAGTTTCCATTTCCCAGCCCAAGACAGGAACCACAGTTACTGTGGCAAGCTATAAATCAAATCAAATATAACCAACATTTACATATCAATAATCTATATTTTACATAGTTGAATGGACTATTATTTTAAAAAATACCTTATTTTTCATTTTAATGCTATAAATTTAAATGTTTACACATACATTTTATAAACATGAATATGAGGTTTAAGGAGTATTATATGGTGTTGCACCCACAAGTTGGTGGAAGTATACAATTTCTAAACAAAATTCATGTAGAAAAATGCCCTAAATTATATATATTGTTATTTTTTCTAATCATGTAACTTCTCTGTCGAAACTATTTTCTTATTAATTATATCAATTTGTTTTTATTAAACTACCACAGTACAAATCAGGCACATTGTTTTGTTATTTTTTTTCTACACAAAAGCTTATTAATCCCTTTATCCATGTGGAATGTAGAATGGGAAGATGATTCATACTAACCCAAGCAACTACCATTTTCTTGTTCAGGTAGAGTCTCCAAATGATATCTAAATTTACATGATAAACATTCATTCTCTCTAGGTCCATTGCAAGATTTACAGTCATCATGGCAATCTGGAAAAAGTGATAAAAACCTGCAGTTTTCATTTCACCTATAGAGCATTTCCATGACACTTTTACTACAATGTTTGCCTACATGACCAACTTTGTCGTGGCATATCTCCTTAAATTTTATGTTTTCAGAATTGAAATGTTCTTTGCAAGTTTTCGAATAAATGATGTATGAAATTGTAACAAAACAAAACAAATTGATTTGATGATAAGTAATTTAGAAGCCTTTCATAGTGACGTGACTTGCTTTACACCAAGAGGAAAAATGTAATGCAAGTCATGCCACTATAAAAAGCTTTATAAAATTTTAATTATTTTGCTATTATATCATACATTATCTCCTAAGGCACACACCGTGAAATGAAACATACAACTTTAGGAGAAAGGGCATTACAAAGTTTGTCAAGTAGGCAAAAATTATAGTAAAAGTGTCCTAAAGGACTGAAATTTGTGTCAAAGGACGAAAAAAAACCTCACCCAAACAAGTCCCAGGCTCATCTTTATCTAAAGGTTCTTTGTAAGACCCAATATCACAAGATGTACAGTTTGCTTCTCCAGGCCAAAAGCAGGAACCACAGCTTTCATGACAAGCTGAAAATCAAAGTTGATTGGATTATTCTTTTAAAAACTACCCTATTTTCCATTAGTAATACAATTTTGAATATAATATATACATTGGCATGTACTTTTGATATAATATGAAAGAGCAATATATATATATGTCAACGTATATATATAATTTTATCTAGTACACACAAGATGGTGCAAGTAAACAATTCATGAAGAAAAATGCCCTAAATAATACATTGTTATTCTTAATAATTGAGCCTTAACTTTGAAGATATTTAATCTGATTTGAAATTTAAACTTACCCGAGGCCAAGCAACTACCATATTGTAGTTCATATGAAGTTTCCAAATCAAATCCAACTTTACATGATAAACATTCATTCTCTCCAGGTTCATTGCAAGAGTTACAGTTACCATGGCAATCTGTAAAAAGTAACAAAAACCTGCAATTAATCTTAATTTCTTGTTTTTTTTCTGAAATTTGTATCAAATGAAGTAACAAAAATTCACCCAAGCAAGTTCCGGGTTCATCTTCATCTAAGGGCTCTTTGTAAGACCCAATATTACAAGATGTACAGTTTCCTTCTCCTGGCCCATGACAGGAACCACAACTTCTATGACAAGCTGAAAATCAATTAAAAGTTTGCTATATTTACACTTTAGACATATAATTCAATGGCTCATTACTTTAAAAAGACCTAATGATAAACTAAATAAACCTCACCAGCAATTTGAATAATTGTTATTTGTGTTTTAGAATTGAAATTCAAACTTACCCAAGGCCAGGCAACTACCATTTTCTTGTTCAGGTAGAGTCTCCAAACGATATCCAGCTTTACATGATAAACATTCATTCTCTCCGGGTCCTTTGCAAGAACTGCAGTTAACATGGCAAACTGTAAAAAGTAACAAAAACCTGCAGTTCATTTTATTTTCTTGGTTATATCTGAAATGTGGGTTCAAAAATAAGGAAGAAAACTCACCCAAGCAAGTTCCAGTTTCTTCTTCATCTAAGGGCTCTTTGTAAGACCCAATATTACAAGATGTACAGTTTCCTTCTCCTGGCCCATGACAGGAACCACAACTTCTATGACAAGCTGAAAATCAATTGAAAATTGTTATCATTATACAGTAGATATATCATTCAATAGATCATTCCTTTAAAAAAACCTAATGATAAACTAAATAAACCTCACCAGCAATTTGAATAATTGTTGTTTTGTTTTGGAATTGAAATTCAAACTTACCCAAGACCAGACAACTACCATTTTCTTGTTCAGGTAGAGTCTCCAAACGATATCCAGCTTTACATGATAAACATTCATTTTCTCTGGGTCCTTTGCAAGAACTGCAGTTAACATGGCAATCTGTAAAAAGTAACAAAAACCTGCAATTAATCTTAATATCTTGGTTATTTCTGCAATTTGTTTCAAATGCAGAATCAAAAACTCACCCAAGCAAGTTCCGGGTTCATCTTCATCTAAAGGCTCTTTGTAAGACCCCATATAACAAGATGTACAGTTTCCTTCTCCTGGTCCAAGGCAGGAATCACAGATTTCATGACAAGCTGAAAATCAATTGAAAGTTTGTTATACATGTCATTTACTATAAAGTGTAAGTCTGTACATTTGATATATGGAAGAGCAATATATTCATAAGTTGAATAATCATGTTTCTTTTGTATGCCAAGTTAATTTTGATATTAAAAGCATGTACATATATGACGACAATTGAGGTTATTTCGTGCAGGACACACAAGGTGGTGCAAGTTTACAATTTCTTTCCAAAATGATATCCAAATTTACATGATGAACATTCATTCTCTCCAGGTCCATTGCAAGTATTACAGTTACCATGGCAATCTGTCCAAAGTAATAAAAAACCTGCGGTTCATTTTATTTCTTGGTTATTCCTGAAATGTGGGTTCAAAAAAAGGGAAAAAAACTCACCCAAGCAAGTCCCAGTTTCTTCTTCATCTAAGGGCTCTTTGTAAGACCCCATATAACAAGATGTACAGTTTCCTTCTCCTGGTCCAAGGCAGGAATCACAGATTTCATGACAAGCTGAAAATCAATTGAAAGTTTGTTATACCAGTCATTTACTATATAGTGTAAGCCTGTACATTTGATATATGGAAGAGCAATATATTCATAAGTTGAATAATCATGTTTGTTTTGTATGCCAAGTTAATTTTGATATTAAAAGCATGTACATATATGACAATTGAGGTTATTTCGTGCAGTACACACAAGGTGGTGCAAGTTTACAATTTCTTTCCAATATGATATCCAAATTTACATGATAAACATTTATTCTCTCCAGGTCCATTGCAAGTATTACAGTTACCATGGCAATCTGCCCAAAGTAATAAAAACCCTGCAGTTCATTTTATTTCTTGGTTATTCCTGAAATGTGGGTTCAAAAAAAGGGAAAAAAACTCACCCAAGCAAGTCCCAGT
>JAVSBT010137987.1:0-14755 GCA_033118115.1 Pharyngocirrus eroticus | reverse complement strand
TACATCTGATAAATTCTAAAGTACTTGTATTGAGACAAATTGCAACCTGGATATACTTCCTTCCTCAGATGATAATAGACCCACTGTCATTGACTTTAGATTGTAAGAAGCATTCATGATGTCAATGGTGACAAGAATAGTTACAGAATAGAATATTAAAAAAGAGTGTCTGTAGGTGGTAGCTGTGTGTCGCCTCTTTTCCTAGGAAATATGAATAAGCCATAGCCCTGTTGTTTTGTTTTTCACCAATCTTATCAAACATTTTTTGGTTGTTTTTTCCAGAGCATACAAATTTTTAGACAGTTTTAATAGCATAGCACAGCATAATAATTTCTTTGATCCTGGGTTCTCGCCTGAAGAGATGGGACACATTCCACAGATTTACAAAAGCATTATTGAAGATCCTGCAACTATCCATGATAAATTTAAACAAGCTAAAGGTAAGGTAATCAACCCCCTCCCATCCCCACTCCCACCCACACCCCTATGATCTCTCTCTCTCTCTCTGTAGTCTCTGTCTTTCTCATAGATCATGTTTATCGCTCTTGTCATTTTGTTGACCCCTGGAGACCATCAGATATACAGTTCAATGCAATACACGTATGAATTGTGATACTTCCAAATACAAGTTTATGCAGGATATCACACATAACTTTAAAGAAGCCCTTGTTATTTTAGTTGTGATTGTCATTTTCTTTGTAATAAATCTGCATGCTGAGTCTTGTCTCTTATCTTGAAGCTAATAATGCTTTCAATATAGATTTTCTTAGAGCTGGAAGGACATTAATTATAGACAACAGCAAGCACCGATGCATTGAATAGAAAATCCTCATAATAGTTTTTTAGATGCAATATCATCCAAATGGAGGATCAATTCTTCTTTTTTTTTTTTTAAAGATAAAAATCTACCACAAAAGAATTGTGTACATGTCTTAAGATGAATGGCCTTGCTTGATGTTTATGTCTGGGGGATTAGTCATTGTTCCAATTACGCCTCTTCAACTAGGGGAACAGAAATATTACATTGGATTCCATGAACATAACTCACACCTAGCAAGAGTCGATTTAGAATCCTTGGCTTTTGGACGTGCAAGCATGTTTCTTGATAAAGGAAATGATTAAAATTTTATAATTTTTACTCAGGGACCTGCAAATTCTTTACAATGGGACTACAACTGCTTGGTTAAAGTTCCTTTGCCAAATTGACCTCCAGCAAATAGAATGAGATATTGGCAGTCCTTGTGTTCATAAAGCTAGGGGTAATTTCGGCCATTGTGTCTAGCTTCAGATTTGCCCATTTATGGGTTTCATGTTATCTTCTAGCTTAGCTTTGTCAGCAGAGCAGACAGTATTTTTGCCTGGTAACTATTGATAGATTTCCCTGTGTATGGCAGAATTGGCTATATATAGCTGCTAGGTTTTCATGACAATTGGTTATGCTTATAATTTGATTTTCTCATGGCTGTGTCTGCCTCCACTTAAACAATAATAAGAACAAATGTCCACACAGAAGTGGGACTGTTCAAGTTGTTTTTCTCGGAGGTTTATTAGCTCTCAAGAAAATTGAACCATTCTCTTAAACTAACTAAATAAGTAGGAAAATGCCATAGGGTTTTATGGTGAATTGCTTCCAGAATGCTGCTAAATCAAGGTCTTTTGTCATCACGGATAAATTGTTACAAATAGCAAATCTGAGTACCTCTAGTTTGGAGTAGACATTTTCTTTGAAGTGTTTATATACATGTATATGATAAATGTCAAACATGAACTTTCCTCTGTTTTGTGTAAATCTGAAGATTTATATACTTATACATGTAGTCATATTAAAACTTGACGAGATCGTTTCCGAGATATTAAATTCTATGACTTTTCTTTGTTCCAAACACACCTTTATAGTTCTCTTTTTCTTGCCTGTTTAATTAGTACCAAAGCTCAAATTACAAACAACCCAAATGTTAACAATGATATAGATAATGATTACAAGCAATGTACCCAATTGTAATACTAGTTTTTCGTTGTTCTCCCCATTTTTTTGTAGATTTTGAATTAGAAGCTCTATTTACTCAGCAGCAAGCTCTTAAAGATATTTTAGTGAAAAATCTATCCATTCCAGTAGAAGATGTAAATGTTGTATTTACATCAAAAGTCAATATGAGTGAGGTAGGTATTGGTTTCCTAACATTCTCTTGTAAAATCTTGACTATAGAATAGAAAATGTTTGAACAGAAACTATGGAAACAAGATTGAATTGTGGCGAGATCATTAACATTTGATCTGCTATTTCCTAGTGAGGACTGTTTGGTAAAGAGACCTTGATACAGAATTTTTTTATGTGTCTTAAACTCTTTAAACGATAGGATTTCTTTCCTTCATATTGTGAAATTAAATGAAAATAGATGATATAAAGATTCACTTCTTAAAAATGTGAGTTTTAGTTATAGAGCATTATTATAATTATAGAAGAAGCTAATGAGACTCATTTATTAATTTTCTATTTTTGTATACATAAATTAAAAGAAGGAAAACACCTAAAATATGATTTTCATAATTTTTCTATTGTTTTTCAGGTGTATAGGCTGTTAACAGGGAATTCATTAGACTCTCTAGCTAGTTCTGCAACACAAAGGTTCCGTAGGAGTATTCCAGACGGGGATATAAGTCATAGCAGGCAGCCCTCTCTGGATATAGGAGACCTTGTTAAAATGAATCAAAATCTACAAACTGCCAAAGAACTTGTAGAACATCTTGCCAATAAAAACACTGATAGTCAAAAGTTGGAAAATCTCAACAAACTCTCAAAAACATTTGGGAGCAACATTCCAGATCTACCTGACCTCTCAGGAATAATGGAAGGTTTACATAAAACCAAATCACCCTTAGATTTAGATGATTTGCCTTCCATGTTACCTCATCTAAGCACAGGATTACTTATGCATGTGCTGCAAGACAATCCACAATTACTGCTCAATCCTGAATTTATGAGTGTCGTCAAAAAATTGCTTGGATTTCAAGATGGACTATCTACATTAGATCCTGAAGAAATTGCAAAAGTATTAAAGGTATGTGAACCTTGTTGTATTCTAAATTCCTCTATAGAGGAGACCTTGTCTGTGGTGTAAACTCCTATCATCTAGTTGTGTTTTCTTTGCAACATTTTAAGTTCCAATGATAGAATTATACATACATTGTTGAGATGTAGGAAAGGCGTCAGCTTTGAAATTATTTTATCTCCAAATTATTTTTTTCTGCAACAGCTTTTTTCAGAAAGAAAACATTCTGTAAAGACTGTTACATATGTTGATCTTGTTACAAATTGAAGTCATCTGCTTGTCATAATTAATGTTAATGACACAGGCCTTGAAATCTAGAATCAGCCTTGGTGCAACAAATAGCACCATGGATTTGGGGTTCTTAGTGCTATTGTACTAAGCAAGGTTATCATACACCATTTTTGCAAAAACTGTTTTGCATATATTAAATTCATTAACTAAATAATTATGTTGATTTTGAATATTTTTTTAACTTAATATAACATACATAACGAATGTATAGCTGAATTATATTATGTTCAGAACACTTTGAAGTTTCTTTCTCTTGGTGCCGTTCATATCATCAGTGAATTTAAATTCATGAGTGCGTACGAGTATGGTGCAATTGCACCCCTGAATTAGATCAATATCAGAAATTAAACCAGACGTGTAGAATTACCCATGGGGAAAAACAAACCAACAGCCTTGATGTCTAAATAGATGTACTACATGGCATTGAAATTACATAAATGAATGGATGATACATATAGTTCCTTTCAAACAATTGTGCACTCATCTGTCTGTATTTATACAGTTAATGCACTGTAGACAATTCTTAGATATTGAGTCATATGGCATTTCAAGTGGAAATAATTGCATAATGAATAAATTAAAATCCTATAATTATATCACTGCGTAAAATAAAATATTGACTCCATTGAAAGACAAAAAGTTTCCGAATATATATTCTTAATACTAATACATAAATAATTATGATTATTAAAAATTGTGGGTTTTTTTGTTTTTTTTATAAAATCATATTATCTGATTGATGATGGTGGCTGAACTACATTGTTATGTATAAATTCAAAGGATGACATTTGAGGCCTGGCACATGTTATATTTTAAACCATTAGTGCTATTTTTATCGATTAACTAGCCTGGTACTTGTTGGTTCTCTATATATAGAATAGAAAGTCAAGTATAGAATAAAATTCCCAGCTATGTGCTGTATTTATGGATGACAAAGGGACATTTTCAGAGACAGCATTTCATGTGAGGTGTTGTTATAGTCATGATGTATCTTGATGATTTCTATGTTTTTCCTCTTTCAGACATTATTTTTATCTCCTAGCAGTTTACATCATATGGTCTGTGATAACTCTCATTTTGAAAAACTCTTGATTCCCCAAGACCCCAATGATACCCCCAAACTGGTAAGTTTAACTTAAAATTTTAAGAATATGGCCTATTGTAGATTTAGAAAATGACAACAGCCTTACACTTTTAAGCAACCATGGATGTTGATATTGTTAACCTGTTGTACTTGTAACTGATTGACAGGTACTATTTCTTTTACATTTTGTATAATGCTTTTACATAAAGAAAAAAAATTGTTGGTTTCCAAAAGCTGCCACACCCAATAAATATGATTGAAGAGACTTCAAGTGCCTTTAGAAACATATAATGTCTATACTGCCTTATTCAAAATAAAGCAATTACATATTCACTCTTCTGTGTGCCATTTGTATTTTTTCATGCTATAAACCAACATGCACTCCAGTCAATATTAAACCACACACAAATAGTTATCTGTCATAAATATCTATTATGAAAAGTATATTTTATCCATATCAAGATATTATTAGTTAAAGGGTTAAAAGCAAAAACCTGAAAATAATACCATGATTTTTTTTAGGTGAGAACACAAGGCTACATGTGTAACATGACTACAGCACAATGGAATCTTTTGTCTAAAGAACTTTTCAAAGATGTCAATGCTAGTGATATAATCGAAAAAGTAAGAATATTGATGGTCTTCTTGTTGTTCCACACACAATGCCATACTAAATTTATGAGTTGGTTGATGAAATGTTGTCGTAAAAGCAATGTTTTGACAAAAAAAGAAAATGACCAATCTCAAAAAACAAATACTTAGTTTGTTATAAACATGGTTATAATATATTAGCATCATGGACTTCTTAATTGTATACTAGTTCTTTTCAATGACACTCTTGAAAAATACTGTTTGTTTATTTCAGCTGGACTTGGAACATATGAATGCTACAATTGCACGTAAAAGGGTAGAAAAATTTACAACAGATGTAAGTTGAGATTGTTATAATTGCTAAACATGTTACAGTTAACATTCAAATTGCACAGAATTCATTAATTTTAACAAATTTTCAAGAAAAATATGTTTCACTTGTTTCATTTTCTTTCAGTTACAAGAGTTTATTTTGTTTGAGAAAAATATCATTGAATTGAGTAAGTTTGCTGCCAATCTTCCACAAGACGCATGTGAGCATGACGTTGTACCACCAGTACCAACAGAACCTCCTAGTCCAGATACCAACAGAACGGACTCTGATGTCACCACTGAAAGTATTGATGTTACTACTACAGAAAATCCAGAAGCCAAAGTAAGGAGATAACTTAAATCTACTCAATATTTAACTCATAACAAAGGGCAAGGGAAAGTTCTAAAATGTTCATGATTGTTTGCAAAATAGAGCATATTATTTTGTTTCAATCAGCTTGCTTGTACATTACCATTTAATTTTGATTGAGAAGTAAGCGTTGAATCAAATAGATCGGTTATTTTGCTGCTGTATGTGATACAGATAATAACCAAAATATTTGTTTATTTCAGCAAAAGTTTTTCAAAAGAAAAAGTCTACCAGACATCATAAAAAAGGGTAAAAATTCTAAAGGATTGCTGAAAGTATGGCTTGCCATGCAAACAACTCTTTGTGGAAAACCAAAAATTTCACAAGAAAAACTTAAGAAATTTGCTTCAACAATGAATCCATGTAAGTATTCTCAAATACAGTCAACTCATCTTGTACCTAGGGACCATCTTACTATTAAACAAGTCTTCATGATTATCATTATGTATATTATTGTACAACCTTTGTATGTAACACCTCTGTGACTAGACCACCACAAACCCTGAAAGAGGTTTGACTAAACTCTTAACTTACATTTGATCAACAGCAATGAATATTGTGCTGAAAAAATAAGTATTTGATTTGAATTAATTATATAATTTCATATCCTTTTTGATATTGTGATATTCAAAACAGTCAATTTTGAACGGTTGTAAACAATAGGTTTGATATGATTTTCTGTATGTTTTGAACTTCATAGCGGACTTGGGGCTTACCAAGAAAGTGCAGTATGATTTAGGTATCTTAGTTCATGTATTGTACAACAACCCCAGGGTACTCTATGCACCAAACGGAACAGATGCTGATCTAGTCATCCAAAATGTAAGTATTATCTATTGATAATGATAAATTTTAACCTTTGCTAAATGAAATACCCACAGATATGCACACAATGCCATCTAGTGGACTGGTCATTCAGATCAGATTGACGAAGGTGACAGTAGTCATCGAAAGCTCTCAGTAAGAGACTTTTTCATTAGTTAGACAAAAGTTTTAATAGTATATAATTACAATTAATATGATATAATTAAAGAATATGAAAAAAAATTAAAGTGTTTTTTTTTTTATCAATTGAAAAATATATCAGTAGGTTTTCATACCAAGCTACAATGATGTTTTTTGTTTTTTTTCAAACTGCCAGATAGAATTTATATTTAAGCTTTTTGCCAATTATTTGTTTTTATTTCATTTTCCAGGCAAATCAGACTTTTGCTTTAATTGATTTGATATCTGAATATGCTAGAAAATGGCTAAATGTATCTTCAGAAATCAGGGAATATTTAATGAAAAACGAAACTGTGCATAATCTGCAATCAATCAAAGAGGTAAGTACTTGGCTTTACCAGGTGTTTGTATTTTTCTCAGTTTAATTTACTGGAAATCCAATATTTCATACCATGTAAAACAAATAAAAGTCTTTTAGGCCACTCCAAATCGATGAGTTGGTAGATGGATTTTATGGTATATTAAATAAATTAAAAACATTATGACGATATCTTGTTTTGTGCAATTCTTTACAATTGTTTATTTCTAAATGAAAAAATTTGCAAGCCTACACAATATTTACTTGATTTTTTGCCCAAATTTGACATGAAAGCAACATTTCATTAAAAAAAAAATCAGGAAAAAATGGGTCTGTGCAACCACTTTGGAATGGGCTTAGTGGTTGAGTATTATAAGGAACAAAGAGTCTAGCAAGCTGTCTTTTTGTTTTCATTTAGATGCAGCAGGAACTGAGACAAATAAATGGATTAAGCAGCATATTTGATAAGCCAGAAATTAACATGTTCATTTACAACACAACTGTACCAGATCGTGATTTCTTCATCCGCCAGTTAGACATTATTGATAATGCAGCTTGTAGCTGGCTTTCTCTGATTGATGGACTGAGTCTAAATGTTTTCCGTGGATTCAGAACTGAAGAAGAGCTTGTTGAATATGTGCTAGAAGAAGCATATTATGATAATGTGACTGTAATAGCAAGTAAGTTTAGTTTTTCAGAATTAACAATTCCTATGTGAATAGTAATTTTCGACAATCCCTGAGTGATGAATTTCAATACTATTTTCATTTATAATTGTGACAACAGCATAATTTTGTACTTTTCTTGTGCTCAAAACTTGTATGTTTTACTAACATCTACATATATTGCAACTTTACCAGGTGTAATTTTCACTAATATGAATGAAGATGGTACACTACCTCCACATATTGTCTATAAAATGAGACAAAATGCTACATTCACTGCCAACACCAAATCCATACGCCCCAAATACTGGTATCCAGGCCCAGGAAACCATGGAAGTTCTTATTATCAATTTGGTTTTATTTGGATACAAGTGAGTGGTGTTTTGTTTTAGTAACTGATCCAATTCAATGAGATATTTGTGATGTAAATATTTAATCTAAATTCTGTGAATCATCATGAACTCTATGAATATATGTTTTTGAATATTTTTTAAACTAGGATATCATTGAAAGAGCCATCATCAATGTTCATGTAGGGAGAGATGTGGTTGAACCAGGGAGCTATGTAAATCAGATGCCATTCCCTTGCTATAAAAAAGATCAGTGAGTAAATTAATAAACATAATCATTACGTAAGTGACAATATTTAAAACAAATCCTTTTACAACAGTGTCTCTTGATCAAATGTGTATCTATCCAACATAAAATCAGATATACATGTGAATCCTATGTTGATCTTCTTCCATGTTATTTTTGTTTAGGTTTTTATTCATGATAGAACATGTCATGCCGTTATGTCTAACTATTTCTTGGGTTTACACTGTGGCAATGCTGGTACAAAGTATTGTATATGAGAAAGAACAAAGACTCAAAGAGGCAAGTGTTATGCTTATAACAAAATACAATGTTGCAATATCAGAATGACAGCATCACTCTAATATAATATTATACAAATCCATTCAATCTTACTGATCCTGACGCATTGCGAATTGAGTGGAATGAAAAAGGATTAAAAAAAGGATGTAATACTTATGTTTGTTTATCTTTTAGGTGATGAAAATGATGGGTTTGAATAACTCTGTCCATTGGTTGGCATGGTTCATTACCATTTTTGTACAGATGACTATTACAATGGGAATCCTTACTATAATGCTAAAATTTGGAAAAGTTCTAGAGCACAGTAATGCAGCTATCATATTTATAATCTTGGAGATGTTTGCTATAGCTACCATTGCCTTTTCGTAAGTATATTTTTTGTTCTTATGACTAAGAATAATGTATTGGATTTGAAAGAATTGGACAGATTTTACAGGGAAAAAAAGTATATAAAAAATGAATCAAATGGATGAAAATTTACATGAAACATGTGACATATTGTCTTTTTTTTCGGTATTCTGTGTGCAATAAAATTTCTCCCATGTAATGTTTTGAGATGTGAAGTAGCAAAGTACTGATACAAATCCCAGCTTTGTACTGAAATATTTTGTTTATACTGGTATTTAAAACAGTTTTATCGAAAGTTATGACAATACCTGTACTACTTGATGAAAAAAATAAATATTACCAACTTGTGAATACCAACTAGAGGTTTCACTGAATCCGGAAACTAAAGGTTACAAAAATAGTAACATTTTAGATCTCCCCTGAGAATTTACCATTATATTGATTTGATGATGATAGATAAAAGGCACCATCTGTAGAGTATATTGATTGGAAGGTGCTGCCGTCATTGATTTGTTTGAAAAGCAGGCAATCTAATATGCCAAGATGATGTCGACAATTTTACTATTCATTAAATTCAGCGTTTGATATATACTAAAATAAGTGATGTATGTTGAAATTGTTGGATACCAGGAACAGATACATGTCTGTTTTTTATGTGGTGATGCTATCATTCATCCAATTCTTCATTTTGCATTTGGTATCTGATATACATGTACTTGAATCTGTGTGATAGCCTATCTCTTTGTTGGAACCCATTGGGTAGTAATTAGTATAAGGAGTGTATAATCTTGAACAGGTGTATGTAAGAATACTTGATAAAGATTTTATAGGTATCATGTGATAAAGCCAATTTCAAGTAATGAGTCCCTTATTTCTCTTTTACATCAGAGATTTAGTATTTTAAATGCTTAGATTATAGGGTTATTTATAGACTTTAAGGTTATTGGAAAAAATATGTTTTGGTATATGTGCACCAGGCTCATTGTCCAACTACATGTACTCTACTGAAGATTTTACTGGGCTCCAGACACCGAAAGACCTTATAAGTGATCAAGTACTAGTAGTTAAAACAAATTAGGAGTAATTAGGAATTTCTAGAATTTCTTTTTGAAACCATTTTCGATTTGTTTCTTTGTAGATTCCTGGTCAGTGTGTGTTATTCTAAAGCTAAATTAGCAGCTGCCTGTGCTGGGATTGTGTACTTTCTTAGTTATGTACCGTACATGTATGTTGCAATTAGAGAAGAAGCAGCCCATGATAGGATATCAGCATGGATTAAATCTATTGCAGTAAGTATTTCAAATTATGGTGATTTCAGGGGTTAATTTGGAAAGGAGACAGGGACCTGATGATTTCACAACCCTTAATGTTGGCAAGTCCCTTCCCTTTTTTTAATTTAAAGCTTTTCCTTAATTAGGCCCTTTTGAGAAATAAGCAATCAACACAGATTTATGTTTATAGAAGCAGTTTTTTTAATAATCAAAATGAAATCAAACTGTTGTATACAAGAATTCAAAATAGAACAAACGTGGTTGTTCTATGATATTTTTTCATATTTCTCTGGAACAAAAGTAATTATCAAAATCATATTCCATAATATGTGGAAATTATCTCTTTTACCGTTTAAGAAAATAGTTCTTTGAAAAACATTATTGGAGATATGATCTATTTCTCCATTGGTTTTGTTTGTTTGACTAGAATCCATATTCATGAATTTTTCCACCAACACTTCTGAAAACAGAAGTCTGGCACTGAAAAAAATATGAAGAGATTTTTATTGTTTTAAATTATTATTCCATGTCTAATCTCTAATGATCTTTTTCTTCTTATTTCAGTCCATTTTCTCTACTACAGCATTTGGTTTAGGTGCCAAATACTTTGCGTTTTATGAGATAGAGGGTGTTGGTGTACAATGGGATAATATTTCAATCTCTCCAGTAGAAGATGATCAGTATAACTTATTTATGGTGGCCCTTATGATGCTCTTTGATACCATTCTTTATGGACTTCTAACATGGTACATAGAAAATGTCCATCCAGGTGAGTTCAAACTATGGATTTATAAATTTAAAATGCCATTTAATTTGAGCAAAATGATATAAATAGTGACACACATATATTTTACAAGACTTGTTCTTCATCTACATATCAAAAGCTTGTTCCTAAATGTTCTTTAAGTTTAAGTAGAAAAAAATAAGTATATCTTTCTTAGTGACGAGAATATAAATGTTAAAACCAACAACGTTACAAGATATATGACATCAAAATAACTAGTTAAGCTTGAAGCAACTATACAACATTGATTATATGATAGACACTTTGTTTACTGGTACATTGTCACTTTGTCTTGTGTTACTTAATTCAAACAATGTATAATATATTTCCCTTACTGTGGTTCATTGATATGCAAGACCATCCCTGTAATGCATCATTAGAGATTATTTCATAAGATTGATAGATGAAGCTTGAATGACCTTAATCAGAATTTCAAACTAGGCCATCAAAGTCAACCCTTAGATTTAAAACACAAGTCATTTAAGATGCAATATATGCAGGCAACTCAAGCATAATATCACTGACTCAAAATACCTGAGATGAATTTTGAATTAATGATAAACCTACAAAGAAAAAAAACCCACCTCAATACCAGCAGTTTTTACTAAGTGTTTTTAAGATGTAGGTTATATTAGTAACCACAATAAAAGTACTTTTTCATTAAAAAAAGGTCAGTGCTCACACATAAGATTATTGCTTCATCGTATAATCAAGAATGATTCACCAGTGAAAGCAATTTCTGCATCATTTGCCAAGAAATGATTGATGATTGAAATGCATTTAAAGCAATCAACCAATGCTAGTTTTGCAGCAATATGCTTATGGTGAATAACAATAGTAATTTTAATACATTTTTTAAATCCTGCAGTATCCAATAACACTCTTAGAGATGCTACAAGTCTTATCAGGAGTCTATGTTGCTACTATTAATTTAGAGTCTGAAAATAAATCAGCAGTTGAACTATTTTATCAAGTGAAATTTTGAAATGAAGTTACATAATTGTCCCTTGCTCTATTCTATTCTATTCTTTGTATTTATTAGTTAGTTTGGAAATGCTGGTTTAATTCTCATGGTTGTGGCCTTGAAGGAATACTTAACCCTGAGTTTATCCCATTCAATGCCAAAATCTGTGTTCCCTTTCATGTATGGTACTGTTTGATATTGTCCATTCAGATTAGCGTGGTCACAGTCTCTGTACCACCACCCTCCCCCGTGAAGGAGTGCACAGTGTTCGTTATCAGAAAGGTCATTCTCCCTATCAAAGGTTGAAAATGGAACATTGAGGTGATAGTCACCTAAACTGTCTCTGGCAGTTCCAGTGTAATTCATGTAATGGATGCTATATAATCTGGACTCGCCGTCCATTTCAAAGAAACTGTATTCAGCATAATGTGTGTCGTTATCCCAGTCTGTGATATCAACTCTTAGTGTATACTGTCGTTGACTTGTAATCAAATGGATAGCCTCATTCCCAAGCCAGTAGTTAGAAGTCAAAATTCCAAAGCCATTCTTGTACTCAGACCAACATCTTTGAAAGTCCACAGAACCGTCTCTTCTTCTTTGAAAAACTGTCCATGCACCATCTTCATCCCACATGCAATAAGCTTTGATGTCAGTCTTTGCGCCTTTAGGTCTCAAGTGATAAACACCATCTGATTTATTGCCAATGTCGCTACAGTCTGCCAAAGAAAACAAATTGATTTTTTTTCTAAATCTAAGAATTTACTGTATAGAACACCTTGCAGCTTTTTCCTTAGGCAAATTTGAATTTAAAATCTCCATTAACTTCTTAATGAGACATCAAGATATGCAACTTACCTCTTGGTAAATTTGTTATACTTGTTTCATCACTACTGTCTCCTGGTACCACATCAGAAAACATCAATAATCTTTTCTCAAGTGTCACAAGTCTTTTCTCCAAGTTAGCAACATATTCATCATCAGCAGTGTTGCATCCTTATTTAAAAGATAACAACATGAAGATATTATTTTTTGTTGTTGTTGGAAGTAAATTTTCTGATTTTAAAATGTGCTTTCAATTTAGAATAAGAATGAATAAATGTTTAAATCCATGAAAAATAAAGAAAGTAACAAACAAACATAAAGGACATAGTTCAGTTTATCAAAAAAGCAAATAACTCAAGAGTTATGAAATTATTCTGCACATGGCGAAGAATAAGGGATTCATTTGCCTTGTTTCGTGTAGCTTTTTACCACACAAAATTGCAAAACTTCTATTCAGATGTCACTAGATTTAACATTTCAGAGATAAAAACTACTGTGCAAAATCCCAAAAATGCGAAACAAGTTTGAGTCACTAAATTATTTTCCTGAAATTTGCTATTTTACCTGTAATGGTTTAGAAAGAATTATTTTACTCATTCGATCTAGCCTACTTCAAAATATCTTACCATAAGTGTTCACCGTGATTGGTTGCAGCAGTTCTATACTTTGAATTAAAGTCAGCAATCCAAAAATCTCAAATAAATGTTTTGGTAACATTTTTATCCTTTTTGGGGGGAAAAATTAACACTACTTATGAGTACAGTTCTAATTAAGATCTCAAAATCTTGAAGTAGTTCGCAATTGCCTCTTTGTTATCCTGTGCAGTTTTTGGCTGTGTGCTAACTGTATTATTCCATAAAGATGCTTTGTGAAGGAATGTCCTACTTTGTTGTATTCAAATTGATATTTGTATCCTGAATCACTGCATTACATTTGTTTTATTGGTTTTGCCTAAGGCAGGTCAAAGGCTCGTCATGTTAAGTTTCTAGTTTATCAATTCATAAAATTCAAGAAAAAAGAAGTCTGACCAAATGACAAATTAGCATGAAGAAAAAAATAAAGGCCATAGAATAAGATACATAAATATACATGTAGATGATTTGTTCTGTAAACATATCATATACACTCTTGAATGGATGTCAATAGATCTGTAAAACAGAGAAAAAATATGAAATGGCCTTGATCTGTCAATTATACAAGTTGCTTTAAATTCATGAAATGCTTTAGATATCCCTGAACTAGGTGATACTAATTGTAATTCTGGGAACATTAAGAAACAGGAAGTGATAAAATCTAAATCCTTATATTCTGTCAAATGTTGGATAATACCTGGTTGCATTATGTAGAATAATTATATTATGGTTTTACTTTATTTTAAATGAATGTGAACTATGATGATGTTACTATTAACCTTTTTTACAAAGAAAAGTCATTTTGGTCATTTTATTTTTTATTGATAAAAAATAGTCCCACAATTGATCCCTTTAAAATTGTGAATTTTATTATATTTTGTAGGGTCATATGGACTTCCAAAGCCCTGGTATTTCCCATTCTTGAAATCCTATTGGTGTGGACAGCCTCTTAGGACCGAATCAGCACAATGTAGCTGGAGAAATTGCTTTAAAGGTAACCAAGGATCCAATTTATCTGTTACTGAGGAAGATCAGGCATGTGCCATGGCAGAAGAAGGCGATGCTGACGGTGATAGCTTTGAACCAGACCCTACACATCTCCCACAAGGTGTCTGCATAGATAACTTGACAAAGGTATGAATATTAATTTGAAGAGTTCAAGATAATTTTTTTAAATATTTTCATTTATTGCATGATCAGTTTCCATTTTATCCCAAAAGAAGAAAATCACTGTAAATTATAAAGATCTAGTTTTCACCTTCGCTCTGAAATTTGATGCTTATTTTCGTACTTGTTTGTTGATAGTAAAAAAAAAGTGTGATATTTGCTTGACTTGATTGAGTATTCTCTTTGGTAGGTTTATAAGAATGGAAAGCTTGCTGTGAATAAGCT
>JAVSBT010137876.1:3963-14757 GCA_033118115.1 Pharyngocirrus eroticus | reverse complement strand
ACAAAAGCTAATCAACTAGTTAGTGCAATATTGTCAATTCAATTTTGTTTTTGTGGTTGTGTAAATGACTGAGGATTTAGGAAAGATATATTCAACACATTACAAATAAATGGTTGTGCAATCACACTCTGATATAGTACATGGGCAACTGGACTGTTTTGAATCTATACTAGCTTTTATTAAGAAACCCTTTCGATTGCTCAACATTTTAGAAACTAAAGTGTAAAAACACCTCTAAAAAGTCTACATCTCACTGTCCAAGGTTAAAATTTGGGAAATTACACACCTTTACCATTGAATTGACTGAAAATGGTCGCCATATAATGCCATTGATAATATGGCCTTAAGTAGTGATTTGCATAAGTAAATGGTAATCTAGACTACTATACTCCATATCCGCTGCATTACAAAGCCAGTAAAAAATCACATCAATTTATCGCAAATCTCAGACAAATCTTTTAGTCCATCTTTGTAAATGTCTGAATATCTTATTGTCATCACAAAAAGTTGACCTCAAAGCAAAGAAAAATAAAAAGCGCAATATTGCTCAATAAATCATCTTATTGAAAGGCTTAAGAATCTCAAATCTCAGACAATTTTTGTCCACTGTAGAAGGCTAGCCCAAATTTCTCATTGTCATTACAAAAAGTCATCCTGAAAGCTAAGAAAAAGAAATGGTGCAATATTGCTTAATAGATTTTCTTACTAAAAGTCTAAAAAAAACTATTATGCATTTGAGTATCTATCTCACATTGGGATATTGTTGAAATTTAGCTTACAGCATATCATGCCATGATAATTGGTTGCAAAGTGAATAGGTTGGTAAAATATATAAACTGGTGATGTAAATTCTCCTGGAAGACACCATTAAGATGCTAAATAGACAAAATATGTTGACATAACTCATTAACTCATACCTAGGTTTTAAGTTAGTAACTTTCCCATAGTATGAATATGATGTCACGTAAGGTCATTATGCCCCAAATTGAACCAGAATAGTCAATGATCACACTGTGTTTTTGATAGATTGATTCACATAACACTTTGTCTTCATCAATGTTTTTTTGTTTTGATTCAATTAAAATTTCCCCCCAAGGTAGACACACATTTCCTTATGAAATTGCTGATTTTCATTTCTCAGATCTTCACAACGAAGATGGTCATTGCCTCGAGTCGCATGTTTCCACAAAAAAATCTTTGTAAAGAATATTTGCTATTCCCTTTTTGACCCGTCCAACAATCTGTTACATAAAAATCATTTTTTCAAAAAAAACATTTGTGCATAGCCTTGTAGACTATCCTGATACTTTGATATTTTTACCTATGATTAAATTTGCATGTATCTATCAATCAACTTGTCCCACAAAAAAATTAAATAAAAAGGTCATATCCTCTAAATGTGTCCATGTCCTGAAGAGGTTGGGTATAATTAATGTCATCCTTAGATATCCTTGATATTTTATGCTGTTTACAAGAAGATTTAACCCGTTTGATTCCTTTATACAAGTGAAATGAAAAACAGCTTAAGGCATGGTGAAAAAATTGATGCATACAATTTGACAGGTTGGATAAAACTTTTTCCAAGAAAGGTCCTCATTAATACAACTTATGGTCATATGTAACTCATTGTTCATTTAACTTATTTAATTTTTTGATTCAGTTGTTATTCTACATTAAGCAATATTTGAATCATATATTTGTCAACTTAAATCGTAATCTTTTTCATTATTAACAATAACGTATATAAACAATGGATGTAATTTGGAGCTTATTTACAAAATAGTCCAAATGACTTTATATCCCCCATCTTGGCAGAGTTGAGCACAAGGGAGGGGGATGGAGTTGGTCTTTCTTTTTACCACCAGGGTAATTTAATCTAAGCACCTCATCATAGTAGGTTGTCAACATTCCCACCAGATTTTCACACGGGCATTTAAAAGAAAAATGGCTGCAACACAACAACATACCTGGAGAGGCCATTAATGAAATTGCTTATGCAAAATAAGCTCAAACTTCAAAAAAGAGAGGTCCAAACACTTAAGTCTCATTGAAAGCCTTCCATCAAGTCATAAATGCAACTCATAAGAATGACCAAATAAGGTGTGATGTGCTTCATTCCATTGACAAATTCAAAGACAAAGCAAATTGCTATAAATCAGGGTTAATCATGGCTATATCCATTGTAGTCAATTTCTGATTAAATCATATTATCACATACTGATAAGGTTCTGTTGTGGTGGAGCTTATAAAATGCAAAATAACTTGGTTGTTCTTTTTCTTCCCTAATGGTCAGAAATTGATACTTTTATGAGTTCATACAGCTAAAGGCATTATAAACTACTTGTGAAGTACATGGATTGATTATATCAAAATTCCACATTAGCAACTTTTCACAAAAAACATTGGAATCAAACCAAAATATATGTCAAATTCAATAAGTAACTGTACATTCTTAAGATACTGTGGAATCATTAGTTTGTATGAAACACAGTTGGATTTTTGTGAATGATAAAGCATATATGTTAAAATCTTAATTCAGAGTCTAGACACTGTGAATTTTTGTTTGAACTTTCTGAAATCCTGTAGCTTTTCACTTTATTCTATACTTGCATAGAACTGTCAACAATATTTAGGAAAATTAAAATAGCAACCATGCAATAATAATAAGACACTGAGAAATTAACAAATGCTTAAACTTCACACGAAAAAATGAAATTGTTGTAAATAGTATAAACCAAGGGTTACGCATAGAATATCTTCTTATTTACACCAATCACCAGCAGGTGAAGACTGGGTTTTATTGAAAAGAAATCAATATTTACTAATTTTACGATAACAATCAAATTAATGAAGTGTATGGAACACTATGGGTATTTCCTGGCACTCAAAAGCTAATGTGATTACTTAAAGGCTGCTTTTGTTCTAAACAATGGAATCCGTCAAAAGATAATGAAAAGGTTGAGAAGGTCATCAGTCGTCAAAAAGCAGATGGCAGAGAAATCCAATGACACCCATAATAATTCTAGGAACAGACACATGTCAGTGCTTTCAAGAACCAATTATCTGTAATCTGATCTATAGGATTTTTTGTTTCTTCAATGAAAAGGTGTAGGTAATGCATTTTATGACATGTGAAAACATGCGCCTTTGTTGGAATGCGGGCAGAGTTGTTCAAGCATAAGATTTCTAGGCACCCTTATTGGTATAGTTGAGAAATTTGCAATTTTTTTAAAGTGGTGATGTGTTGCCTTAAAAATGACCTCAGCCTACAATGGAGCAGATGCAACTCTTAACAAAAGGTTTTTTTGGTGACTCATTGCTTATGATACGTAGTAGGGTAAATGACAGATTATTAAATTCAATAATGGTTAATATCATTTGCTAGAAAATATCTCTATTTCAATATTTTCTTCATTCCTACAATGTGAAGCATTTGACACATTTTTTTATACTTTTAAAGTTGTATACTATAAAAACTCATACCTTTGAATCTGTACTTAATTTATCTACATGTGCAATACTTCAATCCTGCTTGTAACATATAAGGTGAAAGAGTTATCTGATACAATTTTCAGTATATCTACTTCACAAACCCTTACTAATCTGGAGAAATATAATGAATGTTTATCATTGCTTCTGAAAATCCAATAAAGTTGCTTCTTCGAACCTCTGTGTTACATTCTTTCTCTTTCATACCACTACTGGATTCCTTAGATCTTTGATTTAATGAAATCATAGCATTTACTTAAGCCCTTATTGTATACTCATCTATTATAGAGTGAGAAAAAAATTAAAAGTCTTCCTGGTTTTTATAAGTATATCATAGACAAGACACTTGAGTCCATCCAGGTGTACTCTAATACATGCTTATCCCTTGATCCCTTTACAGTGCATTGCATCTCTATGAAGATATGCAAATCGTAATCACTTTGAAAAATCCTGGTTTTAAGCCTTGGAAAAGACAATAAAAATATATGGGGTCAGAAACTACACACTTTCGTTGCTTGGAACAGAAAATTTGCTTAAATCAAATTATTATACTATTACTGACAAAGAAAATAGGAATGAACTAATGAATCCTATGTCAAACTTTTTTTATTGTGAGTACCAATGGTGTTACAATTCCTCTCAAAAATAGAAAGCAAATGACTAAATGAGAACAATCCAACAAAGAAATCATAATCACATTCCAACACTTGAAGCTAATCTGAACCACTTCCCAGAGTTAAAGTATGAAAAAAATGAAATGAATACTTGATGAGGAAATACGGCTTGAGTCTTCCTATGATTATCATTGAGTCTGAGGGACCACAAAGACTACAACAAGAAAAAAAAGGAGAAGCAGTACTTGAATAGAATAAACAGATTAACAATACTGAAGTAGGTACTTATCCAACAGATGTAGAATGGAAGCCATCATTCATGTTTTAGAAGGGCCATAGAAAAGGAGAACAGGCTCTAGCTGGTTGTCATTGTTCCTGGAAGAGAGGCATTAGTTCATGTTCTTTTCACCAGATAACAAAACCTAGAATTGATAATCACCTATAATTAAGCAGGTGTGTTCTAGGAACATTTAGACAGAAGATCATCAAAAAGTGGGTGGACAAAGATGCCTTTAGACTTGTCCTACCACATGCTATTTTGCGTACAGATGCAATGGTGAATTGCGTCTTTTCTTTCTTTCTTGACTAGGGAGCATATAATGCTCGTGGTTTTATCTTAGGGTATGTTTAATATGTCACTGCAGAGTGCCATTGTCTGACTTTTTTCACAAAGGATTTATGATAAGCATGGTTCTTTTCAGAAACTTCACAGTTCTTACTCTTTTTACATGCGGATTGACAAGTTGAATGTGTTTGTTTTGCATAATGAAAATACATCATTAACTTGTTGTCACCAAAAGAAAGGGACATTAAGAACTGTTTTTTTTATGAGTAGTATATAATAATCAGTCTATAGTCTACTGAAACTTCTAAGTAGGCAGACATATCAATCAACTAATGAAAAATTAAGACATAATAAAGTACTGTGCAATAGTAATATCATAAACTTTTTTTTCTCTCTTTACAATGCTGTACTGGATAACCTATGCATATACCTTTGGTAGTTCACTTTTAAACGCATGCATGAGTAGCTAGAAATGATATTTCTTGTAGGAGAATGAATGTTAAAAATACTATACAAGAGTATAACAGTACTTGAAGCCCTCATCCTGACAGGCCAAAAAAGCCTCATTGAAAAGGCAACACCTGGAATGAACAAAAAATCCAACTAATACATACTAAATGCCAATACACAATGCTTCAATAGGGAAAACAAACATTGGATTCAATGCATTTTATGAGCATGCTGCATTTTCTTTAGTGTTTAGTCATAACTCCGTGTAGAATAATGCACAATACGGCACGCGCTTGGCAGCAGCCCTGTATTGTTTGGAAGTCATCAAGCGTAGCAGGGTTTCATATAGCTAGAATAGAAAATTCACGACAAAATCTGCTGTCATTCAACCATAGATGCAACTCATCTGCTTGTACATTGTGTATTCACAAATGTATACATGTTTTTTTCTTTATCAATTTGTCCTTTTTAGGTGGTAAAATGTTTGATCTTTAAACATGCCCAAGTTTGGTAATAATAATATACAAAATTGCTTCCTTCCTATATCTTACATAAAAAGAATAATTAATAGACTATATATTTAATCACATTTGGTTCAATTAAATATCGTTTACAAAAAAACTAGCAGTTACATCTTAGCTCTGATGGAGTATTGAGGCACATAAAGCAGTGCTGAATAGTTTTATTTTATAAAAATGTGCATTGATTTATTTCTTGGAACATTAAAAATCTTTCAAAATATTGTACATAATTATTTTTAATAGAATATTTGCTTCAAATTGTTATTTGCAATTAGATGGATAATTCTAAAATGGAGACAGAAGTCAACTTTCTTCCAAACACCAAATGTAAACATAAGAAAGATAAGGAAAAGTGGTATTAAAGACGATTCTCATTATTCTACCATGCTACCTCCCCCCCCTTCCTGCCTTTAAGCACATTAAGACACAAGACAATGAAATTGACAACCTGCATCAGTAAGACCTATCATTATAACCATATAGACGTCCCAGTGTGACTTATGATTTGTGAACAAAGTGGTAAATGAATACTTTCATTTTTATTAAACATGGTACTTCCAGGACCATTGTGTGACGGAATCCCCTGCTTAATGGAATTATCACTATCCAGATGCTAGGGCCCTGCATGCTTCCACTCTATTCATTTCTAGGACTATGATTGGTTTAGTGCCAGAAGACAATTGATGTTTTGACAAAAAAAAGCAACTGAAGTGGTTGAGCTTAATCAAAATACAGGTGGTTGGATTTTTACAATGTTCCAGGAAAGTTAATGGACTGTGATAAAATGGCCCAGTGTTGGTTTAACAAAAGCTAGCAACAAAAAAAACACCTGGACATTTAACTCTGAGGAAAAAAGGAGGTGTGTGACGCTATTTCACATATGCATGCCTTTAGTTAAATGTCAAGAGGAATTGCTTTTTTGCATTTTAATACAGATACTGATCTGTCAAACCATGTGAATAAATGTGTCATAATTTCTTTTTATGATCAAAAACTGCAACAGGAGTTCTGGGTGAATGAGTATCACTTTGTCTTTAAAAAAATTGGGCAAAACTTATGAATTTCAAGATGATATCAATTTATTAAAAGTTGACAATCAGGACAGATGGCACTTCACAGTCACGTATAAGATTATTTTGTAAACAATAGTCATTTTCTTGCATTTTGACTTAAGTTTTTGAGATTTGTTTAAAGTATAAGGATGATATATGAGAAAATATTCAAAATTGTTTTAAATTTTTCATGATTTTACACAAAAATACCACCTTCTTTTTGAAAAAAAACTAGAGAATTGCACAATGTGTCAACAATACATCATTTTTAATGGCCAAATGTAGGCGTTTATAATTATAACGAAAATGTTCATATAATTAAAGGCTTTATTGAAAAGGGGGTACATTTTGGTTAGGTTATCTAGTATACTCATAACCAAATCATGACTAAATTAAGACTGCATAGTTTGTGGTGCTTTAGTAATGATCCTACATGTGGTGAAAGTAGCTCAATACCATTTCACATTGATTTCACTCTTGAGAAAAAAACAAAAGAAATCTTGAGATATGATTATATCCTCTGGTCAAAAGAATCAAAAGGTTTTGGGGCATTATTGCCATCCATGTGTGATGAACAAAGATGCTGAGAGAGTATGTCTCTGAGTGTACGCAATCTGACACCGGAGTGAGGTGTACAAGGAGTAGGATGGGTACATGGGGTATCTTGGTGGTGAACAAAGGCATTTAAAAATGTCAGCTGTTTACATCTTTCAGGGTCCCTAAGAAGGACAATACATCTGCCCCCAAGCAGTGTGTCACACAAAAACACATAAGAACTTCTGTGGTTTTCTCAAGACAATGAGTACACCCTAGACATCTTGACAAAAAAAGTGAAAGTCACTCGCCCATGAATGACGTACATACATACAATCAATTTCCTGGCTTTGTTCTGTGTCAGTATTTTATAACAGAAAAAATAATATTCCTAAACTTTGACGATATTTACAAACTTACAGAATTCATTTTTTTAAATCAACAAGATAACAATCAAACTTTCAATCAGTATGTTTGTTCATTTTTTTATAGAAAAAATTACTTCCACAGACTGATTTCACAAGTATAGTCTTGCAAATGATGTAATGCCCAAAGACCAGACAATGAAGTGATGAATTAAATTGCATTAGCAAAATTCCTCTTTTCCTAATTTGACTCATTAAACTTTTCAACTGGCTTCTACCTATGCAAGCCCTATCTAAAATATCTCTTCTTTTGTCTCAAAACAATTTCAATTCAATGGTGTACAACACCCTCCTAGGGGTCTTTACATATAGACATTTTACCCTGGGCTAAAATAGGGGTAAAAATAATCACCAGTCATAGGGATTTTTGCTTAAGTGATGAAACCTGGTAATTTCTTTACAGTGAAAGGTTAGGGTAATAGGATACACACATCAACATGGAAGTCCCATGTTTTGACTAGCTTTGGAGGAATTGTTCCTCATCACAAAAGGAGGGTTGCTTTTTATCATGATATTGGGAGCCCATCAATAAGACTTTAAGAATTCACAGTAAAACAAAAACAGTGCGGTTTCATCAAATGGGATTATTATGGCCCTTAAAATACTTTCACTTGCATAAGATATTTTGACGATAGATCCTGACAAACCAGTGTCCTCTTACAAAGGAAGACTTATTTTAGAATTGTGATTCATACTACTATAGTACTGCAAAGATTGACCCTTGTTGCATTGTGTTCATCACTTTCATATACCTTCTCAATTCAGCATCATAATTAAACAGTATTTTTAAACCCTCAAAATGACATCATTTTGGAAATGAGGTACTCTCACACTTCAAAATACAACTGATATCTTGGAAAGTATGGGTCAGGGAGGGGGGGGGGGGCAGGGACTACACTCATCAATTCACATGCATTCAATGACTGTATATCCCACCCAACAAGAAGCGAAAGTGCATCAACTTTTGAGGCTCTTTTTGAAACTTTAAAATCAATATCACAGACATGCCATTAAATACTACTTAAACGTGATCCTCTGGGCAGTTTATGAATGAAATTATTTAGGACAATTTAATAATTTGTCTGTGAGCTTAATGACTCTGAACTTGTTATACGCAGAGCCTTCAGACATATCCTAAACAATTTCTCAAATTATAAAAGGCAATTCTTAACTCTTAACCCAGCTGTTACCGTCATCATTTTCAAATAATTTAGATATTTCATTCTGATAGTTATTTTTTTTTGAAGCATTCAATGAATGAAAAGCCCCAGACATGGCTTCAAGAATCTATTTACTACAGGAAGTGACACAGAATTAACCTTGTATATATATGCAAAGTCTTTTTTACATATATATCTATGTACATATTGATCCTATTACAATCTGGAGGGTCTGAGGAATGTCTAATGCTTGTGAAGGCCATAGTCAGGGTCAGATAGTTCACTCGACTCAATGTTATCACTGCACTTTGGAGTCCCACAATGAAGCTAGTCAATAACAAAAAGATTGCTTGAAAGATGATCGGTCAAGACACCTTTTTATTATATCAATTTCCCACTGTGATTTCACAACAACAAAATGAATAAGCATGTACATGGATACACAGAATGGGATTGTAGACAGGGACCATTCTGTGTCTGGACGTATCCATGGCTCTGTGGCAATTTCTTGGGCAGTGATTCTCCATACATTAGGGCCATACCATTTTCCTCCCATTACTGAGTTTCATCTGGCCCAGTAGCCATTTTATAATTTTAGCTTTTTAATTTTGATTCCTACATAAATATGCTTTCCAGTCCAGAGAACCAAAATTCTAAATCTAATACATCTATTTGACAAAAATATTTTTTTCTCTTGAACAAAAAACAATCCCTCTGCTCTACTTCACCCCAAAGTTCTACACTTTTCTAAGGTCAGTACATGTATTTCAAAACTTTAAAACAGAAGAAATGAAGATAGCAAGAAGTTCATGACATATGCATGGACTGACTGTCCAAAAACAAAAACAACAGGATTTTTAGTACCCTCTTATGTCAATCAGAGATTCTCTAATCACTAACAGGACATTTTTAAACAATTATTGTTTTATGGCAGGAAAATTCAACTCCAGGTATTGACATTATGCAACTCAGCCATCTTCGTAAAGTCTAACCTCTCTATGGGTTACCCCTATGGAAACTTTAAGTGGCCTTAACAGAGAGGTGGTTTCACTAGGGAGGTTTTATGTACATAGTAGGAATCAATTTTAAAATTAGGCATAATATTATATAACAGTGGATCTATTTGGGATGTGTTCCTTTAAATGGGTGGTCTCAAAAATTGTGTTTGACTGGGTATATTTGAATTTAGGAGGCAGTGGGTCAGTGTTGTAAAGAATATAGCAGTGCAAATTACCAATACGAGTACTAGTAGATTATTTGATAAAAAACAGTTTCATCAAACAGCATATATTTACTGAAGATGTGTAAAAGAGATAAAAGTGTCCCTCAGTTCATACAAGAAAGGCAAAATGAAGTCAAAAAGGTGTCAAGCAGGGACATTTGTGACTTATTTCAAACAAAGAAATGTTGTGAAAATCATTAATAAAACATGGCACTTCACAAGGCAAAACAAATCATAAAAACACTGATTACAAGCACAGAAACAAAGCTTTCAACTACTAGTGTACTACTACAACTACCAGTGTATGTAGCTCATCAATGCGTGCTCAGTCATCATAGTGTCTGAAAGGACTGCCAAGACAAGTCAGACATATTTGAAAAAGATCCAATAAATTGGTTACATGAAATATGTAATAAAAAGTTAAGAATAAACCCTCCCTGACTTGTGGTTTGAAAATTATATCAACGGTTTTCAGTGCTTATCAAAACAATAATAAAAAAACATATTTCATTTAGGTCTTACCTTGTATTTTCAAAAAAAATAAGCAAATTGAGCCCACAAAAAGACACATTTGACAGAATAAAGGTTAAATTATATAGAATATATAACTAAACCAGAGATAAAGAATTAACTTCTTTACATCTTGGGAAAAAAAAGTCTATCTATCTATCTATCTATCTATCTATCTATCTATCTATCTATCTATAAATCTATCAATCTATTTATTCATGTTTCATATTCTAAATCAGGAGGGTTGAACTA
>JAVSBT010137765.1:0-14757 GCA_033118115.1 Pharyngocirrus eroticus | reverse complement strand
ATACCCCCCCCCCCCCCCCCCCCCCCAGTTGAGCCAGGTTTAGGGTATAATAATGACAATAATTATGGTATAGTCAGAATTTTTCTAAACGACGACATGAGCTCGTTTGTGAATATGCCCCTTTTCTGGTTTTGCTCCTCTACTAAATTTACCTTTTGTATACAAAATTACACAAGTTAAAGTACATTGGCATTTTATTACAACTTATACTTCCGACACGAGTCATGAGCCACGGTTTGTATAGGAATCAGCACATGAACATGGTCTCGTACTTTAACGCCATGCAATAAAGGTTCTCATACCCAGATGACGATAAACCCATGCCCACGGTTAAATCTGCCTTTATGCAACCTGCTCTGTTTTCTCCTGTGAGTCTGTGTCTACCGTATGATTAAACTGCAGTGCTTTTGAGTTGATATCGCAATACATTCACCAATTATCGCAAGACGTTGTGAGGTACGTAATGTGTAACTACAGAGATACTGAAAACAATAAAAAAACCGCCTTTTGGTCCATGTCAGAAGTTTTATATGATAATTACCATCATACGAGTTTACCCAAAATAGAAGGTAACAAAAGAACTTCAATTACACAACGTTTTTAACAACTAAAACAGAATAATATTTTTTTTAGATAATACACATAGAAAAGCTACTAAAACTAAAGCTTGAGTAGGATTGACAGCCCTGATACTATTCCAAAAATAGAAAATAAAATCTTATTACGCATTGTGAGAGGCATATGAATCGTGAAAATATTTCATCATTATATTCTTTACTCTATGTATAACTTTTTTTGTAATGTCATTACATTAGTAACTGGTATGCAGTGAATATGTGATGGGGGGGGGGTGGGGCGATTCCAGAGTTCCAGAGATTAAAAACCAAAATCCCATATCTCAAAGATCTAATCAAATTTTCTGAATCACAACTATTTTCTTGAGCAATAACCCTCCTAAAAAAAATCTAATTTTCGTTGATTTGGTTTGTAAAAGTGCATCCACCCCCCACCCCCCTTCAAACTCTACAATTAGTTTTGAACTTTTTTCAAAACAGAAAGAATTTGAAACAGTTCTACTTTATAGCAAAATTTTATATAAAAAAATAGATAGCTCAAAAAGATAGACAGACAGAATTTACCGAACAGCTAACCAGTTTGATTTGAACCAGTATAATTAAAATAATTAAATTTTTTTTGTTTATCCAATAAAAATATCGACATTACCTATTTTTTAAAATTATTATCATAAAAAAGGTCCAAGATCATCACCAACAAGTGTAAGCTCTGAATGTCTGCCTGGAGCCACCTAAAGACAGAGTTATAAAAGAGAGATGTCTAGTTTTGAATGTAACTGAAACATTTATTTTTTCATTAATTTACCATATTTTATAACTATTAATTCTTTTTTTTTCCAATTTATATTTTAGGTTATTTCACCAAGAAGTCTTCATAGAACTTCTGAAGTATTTTTAAGTTATAAGTTTTAACTTAAAAATTCTTTAAAAGTTATTACTGAGCTGATAAAAGAGGAATGGCTGCTTCTCTTGGGGAAAAGCAGAACTTTTGTAGACTTATGAAATTGCTTTCTATTTGTGGGACAAAGGCTTTGCAAAGTTTTCTCCACGAAACATTATTAGATGGGAGTAAAATCCATGTATTTAAGGAAAATATTGAAAAGTTAAAAGCTGATAAATTGATTAGCCAACAGCAATATCAGCAGATTCATCCTACCAGTGATGTACTTTCATCCATAAAAGATTTGGACATAACATTGGTAACAATCTTGCTTAGATCTGCTTGTGGCTTGTCTCCCCCAAAGAATGGATGGAATGCATTGCCAGATGCACATGACATTTCTGAGAGTGGTTGTATAGCAACAATTAAATATTACAGAAATTATTTTGCTCATATGAACACTTATGAGATAAAAAGTCAAGATTATGAAGAACACTGGAGAAAATTAGCAAGAGCCATTGAACAGCTTGATGCTAGCTGTGCTAAAAAAGAGGAACGAGGACCATGCATCAGTGACTTTGAACAACATGTAGAGGAAAATGAAGTAGAGGAGGAACATAAAAGTAAGTACTGTACAGATTAGATATCTTTGAAACCCTTTTTGAATCAGTTTTGAAATTTCAAATTAATAGGCTGTGGTTAGACACATTTTTTTTAGCTGACCCAAGAACATGAACCAGGGCCATAGCCTGCCGATTGAAAGAGGGAGCAAAGAACATATCTGCTTACCTTAGTTTGTTTGTAACTTTTAATGAAAATTTGGAGGAAAGAGAAAAGTCAATTTCAATTTCCTGATAATGCAAGGCTATATTTGTAAAAGAAGTTTTCAATAATTTATCTGAATGTCATTTGTTTTTGTAAATAGATGATCAGCTTTTTAAAGTTGTGATGATACTTTTTTCAGAACTGATTTTTGAAGAGTATGGACCAGTGAAGACCAAACTGCAAGGAACATATGTGCAAGAATTTCAAAGAGTTGAAAAAATAGGCAAAAGTAAATCGTCAGAGGAAATAATTGATACACAGATTATTGAAGGGGACAAAGGGCCAAGAGTTGGAATCATACAGTCTGATACATCATCAAAGACCAGTACTTATCTTTCAAATATTGCTTTGGATTGGGCAGAGAAAGAAGAAAGCCCTGTAGCTAAGAAGTACCAATTTGTCTTCTACCTTGATGTTGATGACATGCATAGAGAAACTGCTCTTTCAGAAATTGTTGAAAAACGTTTTTTTTCTCAAGGGCTGGAAGAGGGCTTGAGTTGGCAGTACTTCTGGAAGTCACTGAACAAAATTGAAGATGAAGTTCTTTTCCTTCTAAACAGCCACACTGGAAGGATCGAGTCTATTACTCGCAATGAAATGATAAAATTAGTGAAGAAGAGGAAGATTTTCGCCAGGGGTATGGTGATCATTTGTGCTCCAGAAGTACTTATCAAATGGATGAGAGATCAACTAGATTTGATTTATGTGGATGAAAGCACAAACAAGATTTTTGTAACAGTTTCTGCGTCAAAAAGTGGCAAGAAGAACAAATCAAAATCAGAAGTGATCGATTTTGTTTTCGGAGAACTGATGTCCACTAAAAAGGGAAGCTTGAGAAAGCACTTAAAAAACAAGTACAAAATGCAACTAAAGATACACAAAGAGCCACTGTATATTGAGTTTACATCAGATTCTGACAGAGGCAATGGCTCTAGAGAAAATCTTGTGAGAGATGTAGAAAATGGAAATATTGAGAGATTTTTTCTGTCATGGCTCGAAAAGAATATGCACATCAAACAATTTCTGCCCCTATGGAAGATAGAATTTGTTTTTCAGGCACCATTTGAAATTAATGGTGAACCCTTGGACGATACAGATGGTGCTTTATGCACTGATGGAGCCTCTGCTTCTCCTTCTGTTGAAGAGAGTAGAATAGTTGCTCCAACAGAAGATATAAAGTTTGCAAAGGCAAACCAAATCTTTTTGATAACTGTAGGAATGATCAAGGATAAGAAATTTTACCCTTATGACTTTTTTAAGCATTTGGCAAAGCACATGAAAGACTGTAATTTCAAAGAAAAAGTTACTGAAGAAGGATTGACAGTCCTACACCTAACTATTGTGGAGAATAGAAGTGATTTTCTTGCAGCTCTGTTCAGGCTTGGACTGTTTGCTGAATTGATTAAAATAAAAGTTAAAATTCCGGCAAATACAAATCAGTTGGAGGTAGAAAATACCTATGATGGAATGACGGCGGAAGCCATTGCCCGCAAATTGAACAGGATTAAAGTGATTGAAACTTTGACTTACCTGAAAGAATTTGAAGAGTCGATGATGCCTATACATTTAGCAGCCAGGTGTGGTGATCTTTCCAAAGTCAAAGAATTGCTAGACAGTGAACCAAAAAGTATTATTCAAACAGCAAAGAAAAATACAACAGCCCTCTATTGGGCAGTTACTAATGGCAGTGAACAAGTTATACGAGCTCTTGTAGATGCAGGAGCAGAAAGGTTTTGCATGACTGAAGAAGAGGAAGAAAATTTAGTCTGGAGGGCAGTTTCACTTGGTCATGCTCAAGTAATTTCTATTCTTGTTCGGGAATACAAGATCCCTGCTGAAAAGACTGGCCCAGGAGATATGACCGCAATTGAAAAAACTGCAGAAAATGGGGATGTAGAATCCTTGAAAATGCTAGTTGAAGCAGGAGTTCGACCAGTGAGAACCATGATACCACTGTGCTGTGCTTATGGCAGAATTGGATACTTGAGGCATCTGTTTGAGAACCATAAGGGGTTTGTGGATGTTGAGTATGTGGATAGTTTAGAAAAAACAGGTCTTATTAGAGCTGCAGAGAGTGGCCATAATGGAGTAGTAGATTTTCTGATACAGAAGAAGGCAAACATCACAAAACTAGACAAAAGGGGAAGAAATGCAGCTCATTATGCAGCCGAAAATGGACATTTAGAATGCATTAAATCCCTTGTTGTTGCTGCCAAAGATAGGAGTGAACTGGAAAAAGTTCTTGAAGTCAAGGATCGATATGTTGGTTCTGAATTATGCTTTCTTGTAAGAGGGAGAGATCGTGGAAGATCAGCATGGCACTATGTTGAAATCAGACGGCGACTTTTATCACTATTCATCAAACGAACCAAAGGAGGAAGTCTCGATGTTGCAGACTTTGGCAAGGTCATCAAAAGTGGATGGGGCCTGGACCCACCTAAAGATATAGTCACATCAGTTGATGACCAGTACAGTGACAAGGCTGTGACTGAAAATACACCAAAAGATCTTACACCTCTTTCTGCAGCCATCTTGAAAGATCATGAGGCAGTTGTGTTGGAAATGCTAAAGGTGATGAAAAAAGACCAAGTGGATATCAAAGATAAGTTTGGATTGACACCTCTACATTTAGCCTGCATGAGAGGACGTTTGACCATTATACAAGAATTGGAAAAGCTGGGAGCAAGTTTGGCAACAAAATCTATGGAAGGAGACAAGACTCCACTACAAGTTGCTGAAGAAAATGACAATAAGGCAGTAGTGAATTACATCAAAGGAAAGGATGTCATTGAAATAACGAAGGTAATTTATTAACACATTTATAGAAAATCTGTTTATTTAAAAAATTATATTAAATAAATAAATAAATAAATATTAGAATTTGTATAGCGCCTCTTCGAGGTCTAGCTCTTCAGAGGCGCTTTTCAAACATAAATGTTTTTTAGAGTTGTTTGAAAACATTGAAATTATTGCAGTCTCTCATGGCCTGAGATGTTTTGTTCCATAGCTTAGGGGCAGCAACACAAAAGGCCCTGTCCCCAAAACTCCTCAGGTTGGTCCTTGAGACACTGAGGTTTTTCATCCCTGTTGATCTCAACATTCTCTCTGGTTTATTTCAAACATTACCTTGTCCTTTGTTATTATTTTTGGGTTTATTTTTGGGGAATTCCAGAATGAGTGATAAAAATAGCCTTCACAGGCAATAGAATGATAAGCTAAGGAAGTATTGTTTTTTTGTGATCAGATCTTATCTACAATTTTAAAAGGAATCAATTCTGTTTTTTAAAAAAAAAAAATGTGTCACAATGTTTTGGTCTCAAATTTATATTTAGTTCATTGGCAGATTTGTTATACTTTTTTTACAGACATTTTTGGATGAAAGATTGGAACCTCTATTGAATCAAGTCAGAGGACAAGAGATTGAGGAGAGAAGGGAGAGTGGGGATGACTTGAGGAGACACATTATATCAACTTGTAAGTGGAAATTATATTGATAAATGATTCAGCTAAGAAATTTGAAGTAATTGTGATTTTATCAACTTTTCTATTAACTTCATTACAGCAATGGCACACTGATTGAATCTTTGCAATTCTAAGATATTTTAAACTTTGAGATTGATGTGTATTAGAATGATAGAATGAATGGTGTGATGTAAAATTAACAAGAGGGATGTAAAATACATGATTGACATCATAAGCAAGTCCAGGATTTTGCTGAAGGGGTTAGGAGGGGAGCACAGTCTTATCCCAATTTTGCAAACCGGTGGAGCGGGAGGGGGGGGGGGGTGTTAAAAGTAATGACCTTGATATAATTTCAAAATTCACAACATAATGCATGGACAGGGTATTTGGTACCTTATATGAGGCAATTCAAAATACTTTATAAAAGTATTATTTTAAAAGAATGATTCCCATTTTTTTCTGAGAATTTCAGAATATCTGTAAGTGCAAGATTTTTAAGGCTTCATCATATAAGAACTTTTTTGAAAACTTGGGCCTCATTGGAGCAATAGACGTGTTGAAATATATAATAATCTTTGACCCAACAGTTGAAAGAAGTTTATTTTAAATTATATAATGACTACACTGACCATATTTTCTGGAATAAAAAGCGAGACATTTTCATATATTTCTTATTTTTTTATTTATTTCAAGCATGTTTAGACAGGGTGGCCTAATCAGTCAGTGACTGTTCTTCCTTAAGGCCCTGTATACATAAAATAACAATATGGATATCCATGTACATAGACTGGGTCCAAACCCAACCAAATAGGTGAAATCTTGTCAAAACATATAAAATAGTTATTAGCGGACTGTTTGGTTCCACTCTAATGGAGCATTGAGAGACTGTGCCACCCAATAGCAGACTATAGTCACATTAATTTTGTGGAAGTCAGTAATTTTTGTTAAGGGGCACTGTGCTGTTGAAGATGATGATAATAGCTTTATTTAAAAGGGTGAACCTTACAGCTAACAGTTGCTGATTTTCAAAGGACACGATACTAATTTTGGTAAATAATTATCTAAAATAACACTGTAACTTCACCATGTTTATTACATAAATTTAACTATCAACTTAACATTACTCTGGGAGCTAAGGGGGGGAGGGGGGGGCAGGGGAGGGGGGTGCTACAAACAGCAATGCCCAATGTAGGGCCTGGGTATCCACTATCAGCCCATTTTTAGAAGACACCATTCACCTAAAAAGAAAAGTATGCTTAGTCTGTGACCTGGTCATATAACTTTATTTTTTGTCTTCCTTTTTTGTTGACAGTGCGAGAAATTACAACAGAGATAAATATCCATTTGATGGATATGGGATCTGGACCAGTTCTTGAAGAAACATCAGCAGACCCTACAGGCCAATAAGCAGGTCTTGAAATCTCGAAAAAGGCTTGGTGCAACAAGTTGCACCAAGGAATTTGGGTCCCTGGTGCAATTGCACCAAGGATTATTTTTTACACTAGAAAGTGACAGAAAATCACTGGTTGATATTTATTTTGATTACTTTATTATTAAATATTATTTTCAAACCACCACAAGATATTCACAAAAACATAATGATAATAATAATGATAATAACAGCCTTGTTTTAGAAGGGTGAACCTTTCGGCATAGAATTGCCGATTCTCAAAGGGCCCTCATACATTTATCCTTCTCATATACATACATACATACACCCTTACATACACCCTTTCATTGTTTGTCCTTCGCTTGGGAAGACGACCATGATTTCAATCAAATTCAGGTTTTGATTTTAGATTGAAGTCATAAACTATGCATGAATTTGTTTATAGTGAAGAAGAGTTGCGCATTCTTCAACCTCACTCTCTAGTCCTAATTTACCCTGATCGAAAGATGACAAGTATTCTTTTACATGCTATCACTCATAGACAAGCAATAACATACCAAAGCATCCAGTTGTGGTTCACTAGACTTATTTAAAAGCCATGAAAAAAAATTTCTTTACTTGCGCAACAGCCTGATGGGCCTTGTTGGCTCGAACATGTTTGTACTTTAACATATGAGATGATAACACCTTTTTTTTTCTTTCTCTGTTCCAAACCTTGACGTGGTGAGGAAGCTTGTGTGCCTCAATGATCTTGAGCTGCACCAGAGGGAGCACGCGCTCCTAGTGAGAGGCCTGAGTAATGGAACCCCTCTCCTAGAGGTTAAATAGGGTACCAACTCTAAAACCTGAAATAAAACAGCCACAATTTTTCAAAAGAGCTTTAAACTGCAGAAACTGGAGATTAGCACCAGTCTGATGAGCCACGTTGGCTCAAGCATATTTCTACTTTAATATATGCGATGATAATTTTTTTTTTTCTTCCTCTGTTCCAAACCTTGACGTGGTGAGGAAGCTTGTGTGCCTCAATGATCTTGAGCTGCACCAGAGGGAGCACGCGCTCCTAGTGAGAGGCCTGAGTAATGGAACCCCTCTCCTAGAGGTTAAATAGGGTACCAACTCTAAAACCTGAAATAAAACAGCCACAATTTTTCAAAAGAGCTTTAAACTGCAGAAACTGGAGATAAGCACCAGTCGCTCGAGCATATTTTTAATATAATTTATGCGATGATTATTTTTTTTTTCTTCCTCTGTTCCAAACCTTGACGTGGTGAGGAAGCTTGTGTGCCTCAATGATCTTGAGCTGCACCAGAGGGAGCACGCGCTCCTAGTGAGAGGCCTGACTAATGGAACCCCTCTCCTAGAGGTTAAATAGGGTACCAACTCTAAAACCTGAAAAAAAAACCAGCCACAATTTTTCAAAAGAGCTATAAACTGCAGAAACTGGAGTTAGGCACCAGTCCGATGAGCCTTGTTGGCTCAAGCATGTTTTTACTTTTAGTTGCGCAATAAGGAAACCTTGGCGACATGAGAATACTTGTGAGTCTTAATAATCTTGAGAGCTGCACCAAGGGAGCACATGCTCTTAATAGGGAAACCCACACTGGACAGATTTTAGTGAGAGGACAGACCAATGGAACATCTCTCCTAGAGGATAAATAGGTTAAAGTCCCAGATGCCCGATCAACACAGATCACATACGGCAAGACCCAGCAAAATGATATATTGTTAGCACTCTTATCTTTATGTATTTACAAGTGTAGATATTATAACTATTGTATTGGGGGGAAAAAACCTATTGATGTTTTAACATTGTGCTGTGTAAAGTTTGTGTATTAGAATGAGGAAGACATGGATCTTGTGGCCATGCTAATGAAAAGAAATGAAGAAGAGGCAACGAAACTTATATGGGTGAAAACCTGAAAACTATTCTGTCATTGTTAGGATAAGAATGACAAAATCAATGCATCATAACACGTAAGGCAGAAAACGGTCAAAAAGGGTCAATTATATAGACCAAGAAATTAGAAAAATAGTGAAGTTTTATTATTATTTTGCTTATGAAAGCTGCTTAAAATCTAAGCTCTATCTATGTATAATTAAATGATTATCTTATGTAATATGTAGGTTTACTCGTAAAAAATAGATGTAGGCTATGGTGTGTGTGTGTGTTAGACTATCTTTGTTGACTAGTTTCTAAAATTTGATGATATTTAATTTAACATAACATAGATTGAACATTGACAATGATGAAAGATCTATTCAATTATTTTTGCTTTTTATGTTTCAAACATTGATGTTTATATGATTACATGCACATGATTTTGGTGATAATTTTATCTACAAATATATTATATTTTGAGTGGACTAACCTACCCAGGTAAAAAAAGAATGCTGTGAAACACTGTGGGATAACTTGGACTATCTTTTGGAAAAGAACTTAGCCATATATGAATACATTCTATAAAATTGTGGGATAACTCAAACAATTGGGGATAAACATATGGCCATGATTTTCTTGTTTTGTGATACTTCAATCGTTTATTTTACATAATTATATTTGGTAAAAAGATTTATGTATCCTGTGAAAAAAATGTTTGTTTCTAGTATTCTAAATTTCTAATACAATATGTGTCTTTAGAATACTGTTAAGCTCACAACTGTAAGTGAAAATGATAAATAATAAATCCTTCAAGCAAATATTTTGTTGCTGTATTTTTGTTTTGTTTTTGAGGTTTACATATCAAGTTATAATGGACCCAAAATATTTTTATCTCTAAAATGCCTGTGCGTAAACAAAAAAACATCTTTGAAAGAGGCAATATTTATCAAATTAAATTACGTTGCACATATATATGAAGCACTACGACTTCCATCATTCACTTCTTCAGCACTATTCTAATTATTCTGTATTCTTTTGGAAAAACAATTATAAGCAAAATAATAAAACAACACCACAACTACAATTGAATTAAATAGTTCTAAGTTCTGGCATGTTCCATCCTTTCAATTTCCTATAAATTCATAATTATCATTGATTTTTATATTCAAACTAGTCGAATGCCTGTTCGTAACTATATTATAACAATAGACTATGATGACATACAAGAAATAAATCTTAAATAATTAATCATATACACTGTGGTGAAATTTTCATAACTTTTGCAAAGTTGGGACATTCAATTGTTGGAAGTTTGCTCTGGTAGTCCATTTTTTGTGTTACGGATATCTTTCGGAATATTGCAAAGAAAAAATGAGATATGCCGTCTGTTTTGTGGTAAGTACTAACGATAACTCCAAATACATGTATGTATTTAATTTATGTGTATAGTTTAATGTAAAAGCAAAGTCAACAAAGATGTTTGGCATACCATTGCCATTATCAAGGAACTAAATGTGTCGTGTCACCAAATGGTGAACTCCCTTTTCTATTTATGGTATTCGACTAAGGAAATTCATGTTCAAGAATCACAAAAAGTCACATTCTATTTCAGAAAATTTATGACTGTGCATTTATGCATTAGAGGAGCACTGTATGCAAAAAAAAAGAGCAGTTGAATCATGGGCTTTTTATATGCAAAACCATTTGACATTTTTAAATGTACTTAAAAGTTTTATTTTATTTTACATATATATTTAAATTCAGTGACTTAATTTTTCTGAATTTACATAAAACATTTACGCAATTGAAGGTTCTTTTTAAACTGATTTTATTTTCATATTTAAACATGATTCAAACTGTAAATGTAAAATCCTTGCTTTTTACTGCTACGAAGGTATACAACTCTTCATTATTTGAATTAAATTTACATGACATATAGCTTCATCATAATAAGGTAAATTTGGCAATAATACCACAATTAATCATTTTTAATACTTTTTGCTTTGAAAAACCTTGGGATTATAATTTTTGAATCTCATATTTTTCCTTTTCTGACTCAACAAGTACTGTTATTTACTTTTTTATCTGACTTATTTTTGTTAATAGACTAGCATATACTTAATAACAATAGATTTTTTCAATATTTTTGGACTGGGATTGAAAATGAAGGTAGAAACTATCACACATACCCAAAATTTAAAAACAATTCTACTTTATGAAAACTAAACTTGTATTGCACAAGGCACACTGATAATGATGACATCAGAAGATATTCCAAAATTCAACAATATGTAATTGTCTTGAAAAAAATAATCAAATTATCAGTTGACAATGGATAAAAGAGTACACTTTGGAACTACATATAATGCCAGGGGTTTCCCCTTTGGTCAATCATTTGATTAGTAAATTTATAACGGAATCATAAGTTATATCAATGGGGGTTTCCCTTTCGTCAAAGATTTGATTAGTCATTTGATAATGGAATATTAGGTTATTGCAGTGTCACAAGACTTGTCCCCATATATGGTAATGTCTCATTATTGAAATACAAAGAAAATACTGTTGTGCGTAAAAGTAACAAATTCACAAATTATATCTATAGATAAAACTGCCAATACAAAGGTTTCAAACCCTTATAAAAATGTCCTTATTTTAACGATGCAAGCTTGGGGATTTATGAATCTTATCCCATGTGTCTTACCTGGAATTATATTTTATAATACGTTATGAAAATTTAAAAATGATGTTAGGTTTTGTAATTTGCATTAGATTTTATAACATGGATATATTGATAAAAGATCATGAATTTTAGATATTTCCCTGTCTTACATTCTTATTCACTCAACATGAGATCATATGCATGATGCAAATTCTGCTATTCTATCCCTTATTAAGTGAATGGAAATGAGAGAAAGGAGTTTCTCAAGGTATGGTTATTAAATTACATAGTCATTTCAATAACAACCCTGTTATATTTGATATTGTGTTATTTTTGTATTTCCTCTTTTTTAGATTTCAATACTGGTATTGATAACAGAGTGTATTGCCTTTGGTAAGTACAAAGAGATTTTTCAAGGATGGCATGCAACATTCCTTTGAAATAGAGAGACATAGAAAATGTCTATGTGGGATAATTTAAGGCCAGAATTTCAAAGTGGTGGTTATTAGGTTAGGTCATGGATTTTTACCATACCTTGATTCTTACTCTCCTACATACACTATCCACAAATATTAGTGCATATTTTTGGCTTCAGGGCCTCTTTAGCTACAAGTTGCTTTCTCTCAAACTTCATTCTACATGATCATTATTTTGTAGGCTACCCACCCCCACCCCCACCCCCTCAAAAAATAAAATAAATAAAAAATAAGATAAATACAGAACATTTAAAAATAAAAGTTTGAACCAACTCCTGCAGTTAAAAGATATCGAAACACAAAAAAAACACATCCTCTCTGGTGATGTATACATGTACACCAAAATCCCCTTGTGTGTAATCATTCTTTATTTGAAACAAAGAATGTAGCATTTGACATGGTCAACTCATATATTTTAGGAAGACCAAACTGTACAGGGTATACAAAATTTAAAAAAACCAAAGAAGATAAGTCTATGACATCACTACAAAGCTTCAAGTGGTATATGTATACATTTCTTATTAATTTCTTATCAAACGGTTGTACTCTCTGATCATATGGTTTTACCCTGTGACTGGCCTTCCCGAAATATAAAAAAACCCATCATATCACATGACTAGGGAGCAATACATTTAAATATGATATCAAAATGAATCCAACTATCAAATGGAATTTTAATAATCTATACATTAAAATGAAATTTAATCATCTCATATTTATTTTGCCATTGAACATGTGCCTGAATTGACACAGAATTCCCCTTAATCATGTCATTTTCTTCATTTTCTTCTTTGTATGCACATGTTATGATATAGCTCTCGCTTTCTTTTTTTATCTAACACATTGCAGACTTTGTCTGTGACTGCATAAGCTTGATTTTTAGAAAGCTTAGTCCATGCACATCAATTTTATGGTTTAGTTTCCTTTTCAAACAATGGGAGTACACCAGCTGTCTCCTTCACATACAAGCAAATCATATTATTAATACAATATAGGCCTACTGTACAGATATAACAATTATGCCCAAATATGATATTATAAATGACATTTGTGACATGATGAATGAGAGAAGATATGCTGTGTAATTTGTGGTTTTAAATGCTCTTATTATGGTTATTTGAGGCACAGAAGTATGATAGCGTTGATGAGCATACATCCCTATAGCATTGGAGGAATGCTATCAACATTTTACATTTTCTGAACCATTATTTTTTTATTTTTGAGCAATATCACTAAACAAATCAAATGATATAATCAATTTTCCCTAAAAACTTGCAACCCCCCCAAACAAAAATTAGTAAAAAATTTAATAAATTTGTAATTTTATTTTACAATGCTGCGAATTCATAAACAGTTATAGCTAATAAAAAATAGGTATAATTTGACCTCAAAAATGGCATGCAACATTTAATCAATTTTTGTTTATTTGAGAAAAATGAACATAGACATTAAACTATTGAATTATGGATTAGAAGCTATAAAGAAACTATAAACATATATTTCTTTTTGTTTTTTTGATAATTAACTTGAATTATTAAGGTGTTAATCAAAATTTATGCAAAAAGGTTCGTTTTTTTGACATGTCAAAGTTTTTATATATAAAATGACTTTTTATTGATGTACATGTATAGACAAACATAATGAATTACTGAAACCAAAACATATACTTTTACAAGTCAAAAACGTGTAATGTCAGAAAGTAGCAGATGAGCTTCAATTTCAAAAAGCTAATTTGTCACTAACAGAGTTTAAAATATTTTGGTCCCTTCAGGAAAAATGATTAACAGGTGTTTATATGGTACAATTTCAGAAAAAAAATCTACTCAAGATAACGAAATATAGTGCAAGAAAATTGAGTAAACAATGTTATATCTCAACTAATTATGTTTCATTTTATTTTCTGTGGGCAATGAATATTCTCTTCACAATGTTAATGGTGTTCAAGATATACCAAGACTTATAATTCCTTTTGTTTTGTTTTGTTTTGTTTCAGAGGAAGAATGTCTTTGTGAGAACAGTGGATGGTGTCTCCCTGAAGGGGGGTGTTTCTGCCCTGATGGCTGGGTAGGGGATATGTGTGAAACATGTAGGTATCAGGCATGATGTGGGTTTGATTTAGGTGGGAAGGCTTAGACGTCCATTTCAACCACTTTTATTTGGCCCAATAGAAAAATCTTTTAGTTTCTAATTCTGTATTTCATTTACCCTAAAGTTTTGCTTGACTTTCCAATTGACAGAAAAAATAAAAGATAATATTAAACAAAAGCTGCAAAATTCACCAAGTACAAGTATAAAGGAATTGAAAATTTCAACAAAAAAAAGATCCAACTATGTACGTAGGCGATGGAAACAACAACAAAATAAATAAATAAAACTATTTACATTGTGTTGAAATTTAAACAGTGTTTCTCTAAGGCGCATTGTTTTAAAACGACTGCAATAACAAATAGATGTACATGTATGTCTATTCTATGAATAAATAAATCCTGAAAGCAATATTTCAAATATAACATATTTATCATCAGGGTATTTCGTTTATTCATATAATTATTTCCGCCATTATAGTTTGTAGCAAGAACTCTTGTTCATCTATAGGGATTCTAACTTACTC